>JABASH010000397.1:0-41942 GCA_019776445.1 Tomocerus maximus
AGTCATGTTTATCAAAGCTCCCTCTTTAATGTAACTTTGAACGGTCTTTCAAATGATGTATGCATATTGCCTGCTTTACTTCCCGTTCTTCAGATGCAGGGGGCACCTTAGTCGTTGAACACCCTGTATATTCAACTGTAAATCATTTTTATTGTTTTATATGATCTAGCAAGTAGAGATAGATATTATAATTTACGGTATCCTTATGGCATTTCTTCATATCTCATCTCCTACTGTTGTCTATTAATTACCGCTATCTCAATTTGAAACGTTTACATTTTTGAGCATAACTTTTATTTTTCTGTTTTGTATAGGATTGTACATAGTACATTTACATAATAATGTGTACATTGTGTATACATAATACATTATAACTGTTTTACATATATACTTACTTACTAAGTAACTATATTATATGCTTATTTAACTGTTACTATTATATATAGCTATTAACTATTCGATGCCTGCTATTCTATAATTATTCTGATGTATATACTATCTTTCATTGGTTAATAATTATTATTATGCATAATATCTATATTTATTCAGACATAATTTAAACAATAACAATTAAAATGAAACTGGAATGACATCGTTTACAGTTAGTTCCGTATAGGAAGTAAGAAATTGATAGATGTTGATTCAGATGGAAGGTGATTTCAGCAATTATATCTTAATAATAATACTTTAGAATCAGTACGCTACGCTGTGTGTGCAATTCTGAGAAGGAGCCTTACTTGCACTTTAAGTTACCAGTCAAACGCATATTTAATAACTCAAGTTTTTGAAAGGCTGCTGCATGGTCTGTCAGAACAGGGTAAGTACGTTAGTACGTAGTAGTAGTGTGTATCAGTTAACATGTATTGATGTACAGATATATTTAATATTGGTATTGGTAAGTATAATACCTAGAATACAGCAAATTAGTTTGTGAAGTCAGGATACTAAGTAAGTACTATTGCTTTACTTCATTGTATTTACCTCCTATAAGAATAAGAATAGGAGGTAAATACTACAACGAAAAGACGCAAACTATATAAATGTATGTCGTAGCCGTATGTTGTAGGACAACGAAACGAAATGAAAAGTTGATATTTTAGTTTGCGTTGTTGAAGAAGGGTGTAGCAGTTTAACTAAATCTTCAAATGTATTCAATTAAGCTCTGCATCTATAAGTATTAATATCGTTTGGGGAGGTTCTTATAGCATAGGTATCATAATAATATTATAATCACTTATAATAACTTGCATATATACGTTATTCGCAATTATATTACATTAATAATTTTAAAGATAGGCAAGGCAAGGCAACTAGCGATAAGTCTCTTGTCAATTATTGGGGGTTTAGATTTGCAAGGATTAGAATTAGAAAAATTCGCTTTCACTTTCTCGCATGGGAATTCACTCACATACTCATACTCACTTCACAGTTCACACTACTAGATGTACAATCAAAACGCAGTCAGAAGAGCGACGACCATCACCACATTTGCATAGTTGCAATTGTACTTACACTGTCTGCACAATAATTTTGTCATACGTTCTTTGTATGCTTTACATAGTTTTAAAAAAAATCCACTTTTTGAGAGACGAGCGACGAAGCAAGTAATGCTCTATGTACGTAGTGATATAAGGGAATGTATATCATTTGATTTAGTAGGTAGTGGTACTGAGGTTCAGCTTTTTTGTGGATTTATTTGTGGACTGCTCTGCTCATAATATAGTATAAATTATTATTACTTTGCACTATGTACTATATAAAATACACGCATAGTATACAGCATACTTTGAGATTTGAGCAGTTAGTTGGATTACTGATATAGTGTAGGTGTACATACTGTACAAGTGTACTATATAGTAAGTACACACTTGTAGACTCTCGTCTTCGTCTCTGAATTCTTCTGGTGTTATGCATGCTTCATGTCTTTGTATATCATTTTATTACCTGTACTCAAGGTTTTTGTGTTTGTCTCCTGTTTTTCTGCGGTCATCTTCTTAATATTCTTGCTCACTGCTTGGTTAACCAGTCAGCTTGATAGCAACTTGGCACTTTAAGCATCATAATGACAGTAAACCATAGTGTTTTTGTAAGCTAAAATGTCATTTTACTAAGGATTTTAAGGATCTTGTTCTTTTGCATTCTAATTCTAACTAATGCCTAACATTTATAGGTGTGTGTGATGTTAATGTAATAATATTATAAGTATTTTTCTGGTTTCTGGTCATATGCTATCAATCTATTTCCTTATTTTTTGTCTTGCCTACCTATACTTCAGATAGGTGATTAACTTTTCTAATATTGTTATCTGTAGTTGTATAGCTACTGTTCAACCGAATTGCATCTATTGTTTTAACTTTTTTCTTCTGAATTATGTACAGTAAGTTAGCAGTTGTTTGTAGAATGTTTAGTAAGTCTCAATCTCAATTTACAATTTATGAGCAGTAAAGCAAAGACTGATAATAAAAGTATGTTAGATAAGGTTCATTAAATCAATGGTGAGTGAAATGAATAAGATGCATTTGATCTCATAGACGATTGATTGTTGGCTGTTGGGCACTAAATACGTACATTAGCAGTTTATTGTACTTTATAAAATATTCTTGTACTTTATGTCTATGACTAGCCCAGACTAGACTATGGATGGATATATATAATGACATAATGAGGATGAAGACATTTTACATCTTTGTATCTATCTGCCTGCATTTATGCCTTGTGTTTGTGTATTACAATTTAATACTTATTCGCTTTTAGGTATGTGTTATTAGATTCGTAATCGTATGTAATGTAATGTAATGACAAACTATATTTTATGCAAAATATTAGCATGCATTTAGGACCTTAAGACCTGAAATCTAAATTATTGTGCTATAATTTGCTGTAATGAAATTTTGCAAGAAATGGAGCAACTTCTGATTCTTATGATTGCATAGTTCTGGCGATAGCGGTTAGTATTTAAGGATGTATTGCACTCATTATAAGTGACTGTGACTGATTGGTTGATAGGTGAAAAAGGGATTCGATTGCATTTGATACATTTTCGCAAATTTGCATATAACGTTTTGATGAATGAAATAGCTTAAAAATTAGTGGGTAAATTATTTTTTTACAATCATCTAGTCCTCGAAAGAAGCGAAATGGCAATATTGTAATTATAACTTTTAGTAAGAATCCTCGAATGAATGAAAATGTACCTAAATATTTGTTGTTCTATATTCTATGCTATCTACCTTTCAAATAGTAATTGTGTGTATGATCTTAAAAATTGCATGTAAAGTAATGTGAAGTTGTGCCTTGGTAATCGGTGGATGTTGTTGCTGACGTTGGACGTATAGCGTAGCAAAGGAGTTTGTCGAGAGACAAAAAAGGAAATCAGGTATTTTAAAGGCACCACATCTTTGAATTGAAACGGTATCATCATTGTCATACTTGAGCGTGTATTGCTGTACTATTTCCTAATATAGGTATGTTGTAGGTATTAGGTATGTAGATTAATTCCTCGAGATAAATATGATAGTGCCTTGTATGAATGGAGAATGTTTCTATTATGTATTTGACAACGTCATTGCAATATTACTATCTATATTCAGTATGTATGTATATTTGCACAAGACAAGACACACTTCTCTTTTTTGCATTAAATGTACAGCGAGACTCGAGACTACAGACATTCTCTTACTGCGTCGATGCTAAGTTTAGTTTAAATTGAATAATGAATATTACAAGAATGTGTTCGTGTTCGCATTGATAATGTTGATGTTAAAACGTTAACGCAACAGAAAAGATTTAATGGACTGTGGAGAATCAAAGATGATGTGATATTCATGAATGGATTTGCATAGTGAATGTAGGTAATTACATTTTGATTGGCTTACTTGCAGATTCAGTTCGAAGTCGAGGGAAGCGCATTAGCTCAAGTGACATGACCGAGATCAACAGTGTCAATAATAACAAGTCATCGTGTCCGAACGCGACTACCAGTAGTAGCCTTGCGGCAAACAACACACAACCGGAGCAACCTCAGAGACGACTCATTAAAGCTGACTTCGATCTTCTCTACAGTTTAGATACCAAAGTAAGTTACCTAAATTACAATTCACTTGTCTTTTATTCATTGATTGTTCTGAGAAATCCCCCGTGTCCCTACCGAGCGATGTTTATAGCTTATTAGTTTATTATGTTGTAATAATGTGTACATGTATCAATCTACTTTCTTTCGTTTTGACTCCTGATAATGCTCATCACAACAGAACAGTCAGCTAGAATAGGCTCGCTACCAATTAATCAGCGTCCTCTCTAAAAGAAAACGTCAAAGTAAAGAGCTTACAAATGCAAATGGCACCTTCTGTCCATAGCGTAGGAATAACAATGAATATATCTCTCCACAAATCTACACTCACTTCACTGATTTACTTGTAGCATAAATATATAGTTACCCATGTTGGTGAATGGATTAATGAACAGAGCTATCACGTACAGTAGTAAGAAGTTGTTTCTCGTATGGATCTTTTTTTTACTCTGCTGGATCTGATGCCATATACCCATAACCAATGCTTTATTACATCTACGATTTCAAGATCTAATTTTTTAACTTAATGAACACAATACCTCATTGTAATTTTACTGTAAAACAAATTGTACAGTACGTATATCCTTTTTTAAATAAAATCTTTGTTATATATTTATACAATGCTCCGTATACCCGAAAGATCAATTGAGTGAGAAGGTATTAGTATAACCATCTATAACATAAAATATCAATGTGACTGCCTCCATGCATGCGTGCGTGGGTCGCATTATGGATTATCTTATCATAGAATCATCGTAGAAGAATGGTAAATAGCTCATATTGACAAGCATTTTCCAGAGGCCGGGCAGAAGCGAGACATTTGCAATATGACCTTTGACCTCCGAGAAAAAAGTGAAAAAAAAGATTGGAGCTGGCAGGTCGATCCCAACCCAATGCCAAATATTAACTACGTTTTTAAACATTTTAGTCTCCTCCTCCTAAACAAGGTCTTGAGTAATTCTTGGATTGAGTTCACATATCAATATAATTTTCAGTACCATTATTTATATCATTAATATTAGTAAATAGTAAAGCAATCTTAAATTTTTCAATTGTATGAGTATGACGAAAACTACCCGGTAGCTATGCCTCTTAAGGAGGAACTCCAGTGTGTGTAGGAAGTAGGTGTCCTTCCATGTAACTGAATTCTGAACATATTTCGTTCAGCCCTAATTTAACAAAACCTGGACTCTGGCACAGTTTTATTCCCTATTTGACATCAGTCACATATATCCACGTACATAGATGCATCAACCGCTTAGGATTTATAACTTAACTGATTGACTGGATTTCCTTATGTTTATATCGTAGTTAGAATTTAGATCTTATATTCTCGAGGAGAAATAAACACAAAAGTCTATTATTATCATTATCAGCACATTTCATTTCCAACCGGCCGCAATAAATTGCTTCAGCTATTAACTCTTGATACAAATAATCATTATGTTTATTTACATTTTCATTATTTATTGAGAATGGAAAGTTGCTGCAGGGACTAAGAATCTAAATTAACAAGACGTTTCAGGCTGCTTCGAAGTTTTCTACTCAATCTTTAACGTTCATTTATTATTACTATATACGTTGCATAGAGAGTGTACAGTGTAGCTTACAAATTTTATAGTAGTATAGACGCGTATAATACACACAATGTCTGCGTGCTACGTTTTATGAAGCTGTACGGACGGATATTTATTTATGTAATATCATCTTGTGAGATCTATACTATATATGCCATGTAATCATAACAAGGTAGCCTTGAAAACTCAGAAATATCGTTTCGTTCATAAATAACTACATTATGTATTTTAGTCTAGTAAACCTATTATTGAAGGAAAATAGAAGAAGCGAATGAATCGATGTTCAAAAAGAATTCAGTTTGCTAGAGTGTGAATGTAATCAGAATGAAGAGGATATTGATGATACAGTAAAAGCTCGATACGAGAAAGCCTTGAACGCAAAAGGAACAAACGGAGCAGGTACAAGTTTATTTGTAAGTATGTCTATCATGCAATAATAGGGAATGTAATGTGATATGCAGTGTATGCCATTATAAAAATGACGATACAATTAGAAGTTAGTGAAACCGGTAGGGTAGATACCTCCTAGGTCCATTCCAAGCTACCTATTTATTTAATCATATAAACTGGGTATGTTTTCTAGATAGCTTGGCATTTAGAAGGAACTGGAATAGTTTAGAAGAGTATTGTTAGGTATTATAAACAACCCATTTAAGCTATTTAAAAGTTAGGTGATGTTGGATGTAGTTATGTAGCTAGTTGATTTAATGAAGGGAACGGAAAGACACAATACAGGTTTTCAAGCGTTTTATTTTTCACTGAAGGAGCATGAGTTTTTGACTGACTGACACTGGCTCTGTCAACTATTGACAGTAGGAGGAAGGACAGGGACAACACAAAAACAAGACGAGGAGACTCTGCTTCTATTTCATTATTACCAATAGCAGTTTATATTGCTAATGCAAAGGTAAGTTAGGTAGGCAGACAGTGATATAATAATCATATAATAGTTATAGTAGACATAAACGTTACACTACTAATATTACTCTTCTTCGAGTCATGCATTCTTGTGTATATAGAGCAGAGCGACTAAGAATCTCATTATAATTCTCGATCGAAGTCGAAGCAAAAGTTATTTGCATTTTACATTCTTGTTACCTGACTTGGCTACTACCTACCTACGTCGTAAGGCATTGTTACTTTTACTTTCATCAATAAGTTACTCCTTCTTCTATAGTTGAGGTGGTAGTGGATATTTAGTTGTGTTGGAGTTGAATATAATAGTAATGTCGTAATCTTGTACTAATGTAATTTAATAGGTAGTAAGACTGGTAATGTAAGAGTATTTGTTGCTGCTTTAGTTTGTATAGGATCTCTATATGTCTGCTACTATATGTATTTAGTGTTTAGTGGACAACAAGTCGAGTTTCATCATGTAGTAAATAGTCTGCTGGTCTCTTCCCTATAATAGAGACGGCGATAATGTAATAAATATCTAACGTGTGGAGTGTACTACATAATATAAACTGCTTGTTGTGGTGTTCGGAGAAGCCAAGAAACAAGCAGCCTAGCAAAAGTATTTGATGCATTGCTCCATTGAAGGTCATTGTGTGCTCAAGGAAACTCTTCCTTCTTTGCATTCTGTCGCGTCCACTGTCTAATCTAAACTAAACTAAAGATAATAATAAACGACATGTTCAAAGGAGTTAAGTGAGTTGAGTACCTAGTCTCCCTATCGCCAAACATGACAAAACAGTAACATGCACATGCCATAAGACAAGAGCAGACCACACGCTAAGTTAATGCTAAAAAATAGTCCATCTTGTGATAATGACGTGTTCCAATTCTTTGATTTATTGGCTTTAGTGGAATGGGGGACCAAAGACCAAATGAAAAGTTTTTAGACATGAGTTTCCTTTGCATATTAATTCATGCATGCACTGCATGAACTTTAAAATCACTTTTATTCAACTTATCTATCTGATAATAACGTGTGAAAGGTAGACATTTTTTCAGTCTTAAAATTTTAACCTCGCTTCGGTATCGAACAAAATCGACAATGCACATGTCTCAACAGTTTTTGTAAGCGGAGCACGAAAGTAATATTGTAATATTATACGCTACTGATGCTGTCGTGCCAAGCAAAGCGTAGACGTTTAGAGAAAGACAAGGATTGCATTGAGAGACTAGTGATATCACTTTATGGTTACCCTTCTAATGCCCTGAGTTATTCTGGGTTTCGATCTGATTTATAAAAATGATGACTAGTGGCAATATTCTAATAAATAATGGCTTATCTTGTCAAAATTTATTGAATTAGGTATACGTAAGAAAGCGGATGTTAATCTATCTACATGCAAAGTTGATGAATTATTTTGCAAAGCTAAAGATATTGCGTATTACTTTTGATCCTTTTGCCTCAAGAAAATTATCTAATTTATAGGCATCCGTGTATGTTGTACGGATTAAGTATCAGCAGTATTATGTATGTGGAAATTAGAATTTTACATTGTGTGGAGTGGATGACTCAGCTTCACATGTTATGCTTCACACTCACTGCATACGTCTAGTTGATTTAAACGTGGGTTAGTTAGCAAACATAATGAAAGCCGAGCATGCAGATAGATTTCGCAACTATCTTTAAAAGCAGCAAATAAAAACGTTGTTCTTTTTGTAGGATGATGATGATGATGACGACTATTTAGAGGACTCGCCCAAGGGAAATGGAACTTGCTTTTATGGACACATTTGTCCCGAAGGAACTCAGTCAACACCCGTCTCCCCATGGAAAAAGCCTAATGGTATGATGTTGCTCTTTGTAGTGTGGTACAGAGTAAATGGCTGTCATAAAAGAAAAGCCCTGCTCTAAAAGTATAAACTAAACTCCAAAACGGTGCCATGTTCTTTGTAATGTGTCTATCTGCAATTTTGTGCACTGCGCAATTTTCCAGCGTATGCATATTTCATGTGCTTCGTTTTTTCTGGCGATGGGTTTATCGTGTTTATAATTCAATGTTACAGGACGAGCATTTGCAGATTTTTGTTACTGTTTTCAGAGCCCAAATTTGAAGATGGAGAGACAATTGGAGTGGACGTACGTCGACGGCACTCCATATGCAATCCTACAGTACGAGATGAACACGGGTCAACCCTTATAACTTTTCCATTTGAGTATACAAATTCAAAAAATGTCTTCAGCTCTCTAAATGGTCCTAGCGTCTCCCCTATTCTTCATCGCCGAAAGGCCAAACTTCCTCATTCTGTCTCTAAAAGTTCCCTACAAGAAGAATTCTTCCAGTCGAATCATTGGCAGACAGCCATTGAGTGTCTGTCACTTAATTTAGAAGAAGTTGTACATATTCGCAATGTTTTAACCAAAGCCGAGTTGGAGGGTTTGCCCGTCGACTGCAGTCTCAAAGAAGATGTGGAAAAGGGAAAGGTAAGATCCATATAATGATGACTTGACTATGAAGACATTTAACATTGTGTGTTGATGATCCGTTGATAAGGCTCACATGTAAGTTCGCATAAATTAGCATTTAGCAATTTTCTCTTTGTTTCTGTACTCATTTTGCCAATTTGGTTAATAGTTTCTAATATATATGTACTTAGTAAATCTGACCAATTACAATATTATAAATATTAGAAGATTTAGTTGTGGTATTCTCAAACTCCTTTGTACTGACTAGTTACTACTACTCTAACTTCACAGTAAATATGTATGGTCCGAATGGAAATGTGACTCATCAACATCAAAACGCATACCGTTACCACGTACATGTATTTATTTAGGCAGGAAAGTTAACGTAGGAATATAATATGCATGTTTTCTGCATAAGAGCAGGTAGTTTTATGATTTACAAGAGGCGAGACTCCTTTTTGACCATTCTGATATATCTAGGCGGATATAATCAGTGCAGTGCTAAGTTGGCTTGGGTTTGGTCAAGGTGATATCGAGTCAACATTGTTGTAGGCCAAGCCATGCAGGCCAACGGAATAGGCACTCATACCCACCATCTATAACATCAATGTCCATACTAAATATTAATATTAGTACTCTGTATGCAAGGCTCAATGGCTCACTCTCCTCAATAACGAAGCCTGATCAAATGTCTGACTAAAGGTTTACATATTCATATGTTCAAACAGAACAGAGCGCTTGCTACCCACATCATCTACCTTCCATAATTAGTAAATGGGACGCAGGTAATGTTAAAGCATGCAGATGTTAAACGAATCTCGTATTATTGGATTTGTAATGTTTGCTGTGCCACGTTCTACTACTTAGTTCATTTCGCAATGTATTTGTCTGGGTGTTGATTCAATGATATCTAGGTGTGCTTAAAGTAGCAAACGAGGTGTGTATAATAATACACGTACAATTAAGGGGAGTGAAAAAAGTAAACAACCTAACGACGAGACTCTTCTATTATGGACAAAGTCTGCAATCTTGAAAAAAGTCACGATTGGTATTTATTTTTTAGGCACTAAATCAACCAATCAATATTATGAGAATGATAGAGTAAATGCATGGCTATTTATTAGCTAGTACATTAGCCATGTTCATGCACTTAAGTACGTTTTAAATAACGTATAGTTGTAATTGTATAATTGCAATTGCGCTATGGCTATATGCAATTGGGTGTAGAAGTGAAATAGATAGAATCAAGTAGAATGAAGTAAAGTAAACAATGACGTGTATGTGGTAATAGTGTATTTGTAGTAGTAATTGTGAAAAGAATTTTACTTCGGGCTTTATAGCTTGGAATAGTAGCGGTCTACAGATAGTGGTAGGTAGGTAAGAATTTTTGTAGTTAAGTCGGATGAAATAGAGTGTAATTATTATTTATTATTATATTTTCTTTGGTCACAGTAGATCATAGTGGATGGAGTAGATTTTCACCATCATCTCACCACTACATCTAATAGGTTTAGTGAGTTGCCATTAAAGTTAAGCTACTAGCAGCCTCCTTAAAATTCCAAGGTGATTTAAGTTTTGATTGATGTGAAATGGAACAAAAACGATTTAATTTATCGTAGCATTATAGTCCGCAGTTTGACTTGTCTGGTAATCCATTTTTTATGAGATACATAATTCCTTATCCCATTCTTTTCCTGAGAATCTGCAAAGTCTCTTCATTGTGAAATAAATTGTATCTGAATTGAGTTTGTAATAGAGGAGAGTGAGACGACGGAAGGAGCTAAAGGAGAGCAATGACCTACGCGTTTAATTTAAGCTCTACTGTTGTAATGCCAGAAGAAATTTTAGTAGTAGCGTACATGACTGATTATTTTACGACAACAAAGAAAAGCCTATTTTGGGTAATGAAGTTTGGAATTGAAGGGTGATTGTATTAATAGAGTCACTTATTTGTATTGTTATTTTATAGGTGTGCTTCCTTTGTCTGAAGACACGATTCAGTCTTTTTGGCCCTTGGGGGAGCTGTTGTAAACTATGCAAGCGAACTGTCTGTGCCAAATGTTGCTCAAAAGTATGTTATATAGTATTGTTCTCGCTCAATAATACCATTAGAATTTAGCAAAACTCGTGTTTGTGCACAGCCATCCCTCCGTGATCTTGATTTAATGCATGTGAAACCGATGCGGTTTCTCTCAGATAGATTGCAATTAATTTTTTGTGCTATGCTGTTACAGATGAGAATACCTACTGAGCATTTTGCCAAAGTACCCGTCTCCACGTTGAGTCCTACTATCTCTCCGAGGGAGGAAGAGAAGGAATTTTCTGGGGGTTCAAAAACACCGACACCGAGGACAGAGAGTCTCACACCAACCAAAATGGCAGGTGGACGGAAGAACAGCGTAGGCAGTGCACCCACATCGCCAAATATGTCTATTTCAAGAAAATCAATGGGAACGGACTCTGACAGTGGACAAAGGTCAATATCTCCTGGTCTTTTGGAGGCAGAAGAACGCGATAGATTCTCACCTGACCACAATAGTGGACCATACAGCTTACCGACAGTGACCTCAATATCGCTTGGTCTCATGGCCTTCAAACGGTAACTATATATTATTATGTGTACAAATTATTATTTGCTTAAGTTGGAGGTAAATAAAAATTTACTACATTATGGCTCCGTGTTTACCTACTGATACGAATACGATAGTATGGTATGTGCAGAATGCAGGAAATTCTTTATATGCACTTCTCTGTGTAATGTTCTTTATGAGATAATGCAGTAGATAATGCTAATACTTGTGTTGTGTATTTATTTTCAGAAAGAACTTTGGCAGAGGAAAAGAGGATGATAAGACTGAGAGACTGAAAGGTGTGCTGATGGTGGTTTGTCACGACTGTAAAGCTATGGTTTGTCAAATCATACGCTCTTCGAGAGCTAAAAAGGCTAGCACATATAAGAATAATTTGACATTAGAGCTGCCCAATGTTCACCAACAATTGGGTTAGTTAAACACAGCGTTAACAGGTGCGTTCAAAGTTAGAAGGAGCCTGCCTACAAAAGTACATTTACTAATATTATTTAATTAGTGCGCAATATTATGTTAGAACTGTTTTCAAATCCTATCAGCCTCACAATTAATTGTGGTCGACAATATCCTATTCGTTCTGCCCTACTATCTACATAATATTAATGTGTTCTGCTCTGATGTATGTTATGTATCGTTGTTTCTAGTCTACTCCATATCATTGCTACACAAACAACTAATTCCCATTTTAATTGACTATTATTCACAAAATCCATTTTGAATGGACACGAGTGTGATTTAGCTAACCCCTGGTTTCTCAAGTAAAACATTTTATTTTTCTGTGTATTAACGAATAGTATCTATCATGTGAGTAAGTATGTATGTATGATTGATGAGATGACAATACGATACAATTCTTGTTCAAATTATCTTAAATTCGTGGTTCTTTACAATTGCAACTGCATTGTTGATCGGTATTTACTTTAGCACTATTTGAGGTAACACTTTATAACTAATAATAAGGAGTAATGAGGAATCATAAATCATACATAGACTAGAAAATCCTGATTTGCGATTCTCTGATTCTGTGTAAATATAATATTTTGTACCACACTAACTCCTACGCAGATATTGCTCACTCAATACAGTACGTTGTACTTTATTTTATACTTTATTCTTGACGCTTACATCATCTATGTTTATGTTTAGAGCAGAACAATAACGACTTCATGCTAATTCGTAATTTACGGTAAATATAGTGATAGATACGTTGAGAATGCCCAATATGGGAAGTGAATATATTATTTATCATTCCAAGGCTACAGAATCTCAATTCCACTAACCAATCTTGAAATAACTAGATAAACCTGACGCTTTCATTTGAATTCCTATTATATGCTTTTCATAGCGTGCATTATACAATGCCATTCCATAACCACAAAATATTAAACTTACAATATCCTTTAGATAGTTGAAGTTGTACTGAATCTATAAAAGTGCGACAGAAATAGTCATGCACAAAACTATTACTTTTCTCATGTACCTTAGCTATCTTAATTCTATATTAGGTTCTATCTAGGGTTCCTAGACTAGGGAGCATAATATTACTAATTACGAGGAATAGGTGGTCCTTAGGTTACAAATCATGATAAGAGGTTTAGAATTTCATATTTTTGTTGAAAAAATTGCGACCGATTACAAAATATTATCTATTTTATTCACTCATTTAACTTCACTCATCAGCAGTCGAATGCCAAATGTACTGTACCATTCCATATTATATTGATTATTGACCTTTTCTATCTACGTGCGTGTAACGTGGTTCTTTACTTTACTTCCTATTGTTCATTGATAATGCAATGTTCGATAGTGAAGAAGAGTATGTTTCTCACGTTCACGTTGTGTAGCACACTTGAAGTACTTGATGAGAAATGAATATTATGATGTCATTAGTGATTGCTGTATGTTTCTACTCTTTACGTTGACATTAAAACTTCATCAAGCGATTCGATTATGTTTTCAGTGTCTCAATAATACCGAGGAGACAGTATGTACACTTGTAAGTTAATTAATGTTTCCTGCTAATGTAACAATATTTCGTAAACAATTTCACTATCAGTATCAATTACATGTTGAGATATGCCTTTGGATCTATCATGTTGTTAAAAGGATAAACGTTAGAACTATTTATGATTACGATAGTACTACATAGTTAGTGCCTCAGGTTCTATCATTTGAACTTGTCTGGCCCGTCTGGCTGCACAACAATTTAACGTACAACAAATATAAGTGAGTACAGTGAGTAGAATCTCTGTTCTTCGCGAATAATATCTATCTAAAATATATCGGAAACATTGAAACATTTCTTTTAAGTAACATTTCAATACATGAATGACATGAATCATACTAAATATGTAGGAGATACTTAACTCATTACGTAAGATCGAAATGTGACCTTCACTTCAACTATTAATAAGTAAATGAAATTGTAGCTCTATGTTTGTACTTGAATGAAGGAGGAGTATACTTAATTATAGAGTCTCCGTGTATAGTATTACAGACATTCAAATAGAATGTGGTATAATTAAATATACATACCTTGTACTAGTACTGCAGGGTTCTAAGTGCTGGTATTATACATTGGCTGCTGCATAAGTAAATTGCTTTTCAATATGGCATACATTACTATACAAGTACAACTGTGAAGAGGTTGCAAAACATAATTATTTCATTTTAAAGTAGATTAACTACTAATACTTACCTACCGATGTACTTATGTGTTTGAGTTAGGTGTAGGTGTAGCGGCACTACTACATATTCTTGTGAATGAGTGTTTGACAAAACAATCTAATAATACTAATGTATTACAAATTGCATTTATTATTTTATCTTAAAACCTATTTTGCTGTTGTAGACGATATTGTATTTATTATGATAAATATTCTGTACTGATTCTATGATTACTGATTTGAAAACTTATTGTAATTGTCAGGTTATAGACTGGTTGTGTATTAATGTGATTTTGGCACAATATGAGTAGCTATCGTTGACATAGACTAGAGCAATAATGGCAATAAGGCAATATTATTTGTTTCTATTTCCAGCCCAAATTGGTAAAGTTTTGGTGGAGCATCAGTTTCCAAAATCCTTGAAAGTTGTCGTTTACTTTTTCCTAAACTGTTGAGAACATCTTATATTTTCACCAAAAGTAAAATACTAGGTATATTACTACTATATGAAATCGTTAAAAGTTTTCAGTTCAAACATTTGTATCGAACTTTCGGAACGTGGCATCAGACAGGCAAAAATATAATTACTGTTTTTAAACTTTTTTAGCCTTGATATGATAATTTGATATGTATGATAATTACATTTTTGATGAGATGCATGTTTCGACTTCGAGTACCTATTTGCAACTACGACTTACATTTGAAGGCCGATGCTTCTCTAAAAACTTAGAGAATAGCAAGCGCTAAACTTTTGTCGTGTGTGAACGATATCCTTAACTGGTTGTCATCAACAATTTTGCTCTCATTTTTGTGTTATATGTAGTGCAATCGTACCAAAAACAAGTATATGTATGTTTATAGCAGGCAAAGATGGAATTCTGTGGTCGTGGTTAAGGCATTTTTAGCTTTTAGCAAGACTCAAGTGTGTCAAACACTCATTTTTATCACTTCTGTTATTTGGTTTGCTTGAACCGTAAACCCTCAATAAGTTTGAACGCAATTGAAGTATCAATTAAATATCGCTGTTTGTTTAGAATAAAGACATAAAGTGCTTTGTCGATTGAAGTTTTGGCGTCAGAATAAAGTAGACTTACATAGCTATAGATAGGCACGTAAACATTATTCGTGTGATGTGCTGCCAGTAGACCAAAGTGTAGGAACAAAGGTCGATAGTGTGTTCGTTTAATTGTGCTATTAACTATGAATAAAAATTAATACTACGTGACAATAGCATTGAGTGTATTATGTCGGTGTTTTTGTTCTAAGTTCCAAAGTACCAAATACAGATTTAATACACCTACAATTACATATTTACTTATTACAAACAATACATGAATATAATCCACAAATAGGTATAGTAGACGCAGAAATAACGAGGACTCCTAATTTGTTTACTCTTGAAAATTGATTATAAGCAATATGGAGTATTTGTTAAAAACGCGTTTAGTATACACACTCTCCCTAATCAATCACGTACACATTTAAGTTTAAAATACATAATATTCTAGATAATATTAATGCGAATGTATGTAATTGTATTCTAAGCAAATGAGTAATTTAACTACATGATGTATTCTCGTTAGATTACTAGCATGAATGGATTGATTGATGTATGATTGATAGAAAACGGTACGATACTTACAAAACTGTAGATAGCAGAAATTAATGAGTTGATATTATAATATAGTTATCAAAGGATTCGCACTAACTAAACATATGGGGTACAGAAATTGGTGGTTAACTATAATTGTTAATGACTATAACTGCAAATAATATGTGTATAATAACATGCTAGAAATGGGGGTGGGAGGTGACTTGGTGAAGGGTTTGTCTCTAGTCCTTCAAGTTGGTTGAAAAGTTTACAAAGCATTAGATATTCTTATGATAAAATTCTACTAAATACACGCGGAAGCGTTCTGTTTTCTGAAAATCGGATTTTTCCTGTAAATGATAGAGGAATGACATTTTATAGAATAAACCTCGTCTTACCACATTTGCATTTTTGTTTCGAAATCAAGGACCATTGCAATTATAATGGTCATGTCAAACAGATTCAGAAAGACAAATGACGTAAGTGTATGCTGCTATAATTAATTCTTAATTATCAATGATGTTATATATCATGTTTGAAAATGTGTCCTTCTATCATTTCTAAGAAGAAAATGGACCGTGCATTATTCAAATCCAAATACTAAGTTTTCTGCCTCTAATTACTCATTTATGACTATGACTTATGAGACTCACTGTTAATTTAGAATGCCCATAACATGCAACTATCTAACTCACCAGCTACGTAATTAGTGTAACAACAGTACCTAAATACGACTTCTACTCTAATATACAAGACTATACTCAGCACATTTTTCAATCATTATGTTAAATGAAACTAGTCAGAATTTTCTTGCGTAAAATTAAATATGATCAGGTATAGTTGATTACCGAACCGAATTGCGATTAATAATTAGCAATTATTAATTACCGTCATCTCTTCTAATCAAAAATATCGTGTAATCACACATCTATCTGTTTTAAACGCCTACGTGTTACATTTATAGAATGATAACTTCGCTACGACATAGTATGTACGTATAGGATATAAGCATTAACAAAGACGAATTTATGGTCTTTAATAATTAAAGGTGTGTGTATAATTTCCGAATTAAATGGGTACGTTATGTTGTACGACTCCATGCTAATTAAATTCGGGACTGGACCTCGACACGAAAGGCGCATTTAAAGCAAACCCCTAAAAACTTCCCTTCCTGCATCTGCCTATTGGAGTTCAAGTATATTCCGAAATATTCTATTTTACTTCACGAAATTACATTAACATCAGGAATTAGTTCGTTAGTTTTTAATGGACTTGGTAATCTAACGGTGTGTGATATACTTATAATAAATGTCATATTGTAAATTATAGAAATTATAGTAATTCAAACTATTATTACCAACTATTACAAAATTATCTATAATAATTGCATTTTGTGCTGCTAATTGTAATGCTTTGCATGCATTGTCATTCCCCACCATGTGCTGGTGTCTAAAATTCTCTTCTTCTACTGTAATTGTTATTACACGCAGGATGTAATAGGAAGTAATACTACCTCACTTTGAAAACTTAGTGTCATACGTATATACATGGTAGTAACATTAAATCAAATCAGCTAATGACAGATCCCAGGTTATTGTAAGTAGTTCTTTAAAATATAGACGAACTAAATAATAAATTCCAATATATTAAGTGTACAAGGTAATGATAAACTTACACATGAATTATCTAAGTACTCTACTAATTAGATGGTACACAACACAAAGGCATACACAATACGTTTATGGAAACAAGATGATATTGATGCTATTTACGGCAACTGACAAAAATCATGTACCTACTCTTTAATCGTATATCGTACTGTACTACATACAAAGCATTATTATAAATTACCAAATAAATTATTACAGAGACTATCAAAAGTTTTATGCATAAAGAACTAACTGAGAATGCCTTTGATTCGATGTAATTGTAAGTAAAAAGGGTGCGCATTAAAACCATTATTGACAACTAATTTATATAGGGTTGCTGTTGCTAGATACGAACAGAATTATTATTTAAAGAATCTACAAATATGTCTAGACAGGTGTATTGATGTAAAACCGTCTCAGAAATCCGTACTATTAAAAAGTTGTATAATTGCATTTAAGTCAGCTAAAACTTTAGAGCTATAAAAAGTAATCTTATCTATTGCATTGAAGGTATATCATAATTATAAGTACAACTTTTGTATTTTTTGTTAAGCATTTTAATTCCAATGATCCAATTTCATGTCATGAATATTGCCAAGTTGTGTCAATTTTGTGTAGAGGTTTTGAATTTGAATCAACGTTGGAATCCGAGGAGCGTATATTTATATACATAGTAGAGATTCTTAATAATCAACATGTATTTGTTCCAAAGACCGAAATATCCTGTTGACTATAATATCTGTACATTACTATTAAAAGAGATAATGTACGTACTTCCAATGTTGCATTGTATTACATAAATATTACTTGTATGCTTGAGAATATGTTATTGGTGTGGTAAAGATGTTAAAAGTGTTACAAAGTTATGTTGTTGGGTCTAGGTCTGGTACTAATCATAAAAGGGTAAATGTACCATAATAAAATAAGAGCAACTCGTGTGTAATTAAAATATATTCTGTAGTAGTTAAGTACGAGCAATACCTACCTACGATGTTATAATTGTCACTTACAATTAGCCAAAGAGCAGCCTAAATGCTATAAATGTAGTTAATTAATGTCATTACTTAAGTATATGTGAACTACTACCGATTGCGATTGTTTATAGTTTATGTTTTGTATTGAAATATAAGTTCGAATTTGGTTGTCTGACGCGGTCTGACAGATACACAAAAATACACCTGCATTTTGAGAATTATTCTGTTTTGTTCTATAGTTCTCATGTACTCTATTTTTTCCATGTAAATATGAATAATATACAAATAATAACATTTCGTCCGATACTTATTAAAATTGATTTATATTAATTGCTGTTGTGAGCTTGACTCATTCCAGGACATGTTAGTAATCACAATTATCATTCTATCATTTAGACTAAATATTTTCCCAATAATTAAACAAGGGGTACTCACATCGGACTAATCCTAAGAATACAAATACAATCTCATTGACAATGTCAGTTCCACGCACTTATTTTAACCAAGTCTTATCAAAGCCATACGTATGTTTTTAAAACTTTCGTTTCTGTTCATATATTGCAGTGTAATCTTATGTACAGTAATGTAGAAATTAAATGTTTTATACCTATATATTGATTTTATGTATTTTCGACCAATAAATTGGTTTTTAAATTTTAACAAATACAATTCATCATGTTAGGCCATTTTATTGCTTTTTCATCGGTAGATCATAATCTATTTTCACAATGCTTGGTACATTCTAGCTACAGTATATGCTTTTCCAACTCAAAATGCAATGAAGAACGTCATTTTACGCCTACAATTTGTTTTAGCATAGATTTGCATAGAAATATCTGTAATATCATATCTGTTGTTTTGGAATGTAAAGTAATTAACTGTGGAAAATCAGTGATCAAAATAAGAAAATGTTAAAGGAAAATGAATCTTTCTTTTGAATGTGAAAGCATGTATGGCATGGTGAAAGTAGGGTTTAGGACCAACGAAAAGTTTCTAGTCTCAAATTGAGACTCTCAATTCAATACACGTAGATGGTGCTAGTGGCGAAAAGGGAGAAAGTTAAATAAACTTTCACCCACTTTCACTGTTAACAACTGCCGCACTAGTAAAGTCAGACAAATACATTTCATAGATCAGTTGAATAATATCACATTATAATACTGAATTTAGTTCTACTTTGTAAATAAAGATACATAACGAAAGAAAAATTGCATTGCCAATTGAGTTTGATTAGTTGATGTATATAATATGCATTGTATTGAAAATGTGGATCCATTCTTTAGTATAGCTCGAGAACTATAATAACTGTAGACGACTAAGAATATTGAAGATGGGCAAATTAAGCAAACATAATGGTACTCGCAAACGTAAAAATTATTTTTGAGTTTTAGACTTTGAGGTCATACTTTTATTCCACAAATTCGGTTTACAGTTTAGTTAAATACGCGCAAATATTAATTTAATTAGTTTTACGATGCTGATGACGCTGACTTACAACATCTTTGTCTACGTGGAACTTCTAACACATTTTTTGATGAAAATGTAATGTACAACGAAATATTTACTCGGATAAATAATTTTCTGTGGTTACATTTCTTACCAGATATTACAATACGTCACTCCTTCAACCTACAATTAAAGTATTATCATCCGGAAATTCATACTCTGGAACTTCTAAGTTCAAAGGAGCAGGCCCTTTACGAATCCGTCCAGAAGCATCATAATGAGAACCATGGCAAGGACAGTAGTAACCGCCGTAGTCACCTAAATACAAAGATATATATTAAATAAAATTGCGAACATAGAAAAAATGGTATTTAATTTTGTATGCATATAAATACCCGCATTAGCAACAGGGACGCAACCCAAATGAGTGCACACTCCCAAAATGACCAGCCATTCAGGATTTTTTACTCGCTCAGAATCAGCTTGAGGATCGCGAAGTGTGCTGACATCAACTTTATTTTCTACATCTATTTCGTCAGCGGTTCTGTGAAAAATAATATTTTCCATTAATTATACGTATGTCCCTTAATTCTCACTTCTCAGATAACATTTATAAGGCAATATATAACAAATTACCTGTGCCGAATAAATAGAGGCTTTCCTCTCCATTTAAATGTGACATTCTTTCCTTCTGGAATATCGCCCAACTTTATTTCAATTTTAGCCAAAGCTAAAACGTCCGCTGATGCACTCAAACTACTAATCAGCTGGGTCACAAGGGTCTTTGCTGAGTATGCTCCTGTGACTACCCCACCTGAGATAACATTAAATATACATTAAAATGGGTTCAATTTGAAAAGCAAAATTATAATAACTGCTCCTAAAAATTTACTTACTTCCAACAATCATATACGTGAATGTTTGCCGAGCTGGAGCACTTTCTCTGTTATTGGATTTGTGATCTTGTGTGTCAGCTCGTCGGTAATCTGAAAAGTCCGGCACTCGGATGTCCGTGTGAGCATATCGAACAGAAGTAGCTGATAAAATAGACGACGTTACTTTAAGAGCACCCGATTTTGGAGCAACCAGACGTAATCTTTCTCCAGTTAAAGCTTCCTTAGGAAGGGGATGAACGGCTGCCGCAGGAGATGGCACAATTACAGCAGGACTTAAAACTGGTTTGGTACTAGCCACAACATAAGAAGTAGCCTTCACAAACGGCGATAAATTACTAGATTTTGTTACGAAACTCAACATTGTGAGCCTACTTAAAAACTAAGCGAAATTAGAAGAGCACTGTAAAATCGCTAATTTCTATTTCTACTATTGGATCGAATTCTGTAGATTTGGAAAATCTGCAAATGGACCAAATAATGAGAAACCGAGGGTAACTGAGAGGAGCTGATTCTGCGCCACTCCGCTAGGAACGCATGCGATTCTCAATTTACTTTTGCTCTTTGGAGGATTTATTATTGTGCTGTTGCTGTTACTGCTGTGTGTTGATGTCGATGAAGGTAAACTTCTTGGAGCCAAACTTTTAAGCGCTACACATTTACATACTGTTTCGCTTTCTATGAAGAAAACAATCTTTCTCTCTAGGTCAGTAATTAAAATAATCATTTTGGTCTTGCAAAGTCTCTCGTCTTGTAATCTCATAATTAAGGTAAGGTGGTTGCTTATCTTATCTCTTACAAAATTAATTTGCATTGCAGATTTTCTTAATCCCCAACTACATAGATTCTGTTATGTGCATAAATTATTGATTGTTGATTTACGTGCGTTATTTTTATAATCGGTATTTTTGTACACGTACACGTCAGACAAGTGTCAAGTCAACTTTAATGTTCTCTGTTTTGTCTCAAGCAGGTGACAGGAGGTGACGTTCACTGTCTTGTGAACCGTTCAAGAAAAGACGAAAAATTATACTTGATGTACTGCAAGTGCATGGTCTTAACTTCCCCAAACTAAAACCCCATTCAAGGATTTTATGGTACAAGATTGACAGAAAGAAGTTCAATTTTTTGACATCTTTAAGCCATTGGAGGAAGAGTCGGGGAAAGCAAGACTAATTCGAGTGTTAAATATTTCTGTTATTGAAAGACAGCAATGACCTATATATTTGGAATTTTGCTGATGCTAAATTACTTTACGAAAGCTAAAATAATATAGTAGGTCTATTTAATCAGCTTTCAAAGTTCTTTCTGAGTCTTCTTAAGTCAACGTTTCAACCTTTACCAACTAGCATTGTTGGTAATATGTGGTGATTGAATATACTGAAAGTATAAAGTTCAAAAGTAAATTGGTAAGTGACTCGTACGGTTCAGTTTAACCCTCTAAGTATCATTTTAATATGTATTTGTAATATTATAGAGTGCCTAAATCGATATTAACTGTGGATTTTATTTTTATGTAAACAGAATCATTTAAATATGCAGCTTCACAATCTACAGTCCATTTGTCTAACTTTAACATCAAATAAGGCAGCTGAGAGAAAGGTAAGCACTAAGCACTTATTTTAAGCTATCTTATCTTAGAGATCACATTAATCTTTTTAGAGGAAATGTTTGAAATGATTATCAATGTTGGGATTTAAGATTTAAAAGTGTTATAAATTCATTTGAATTTACTTATTCCACGTTCATCCAGCGAGCCGCTGAGGAATTAATATGTCTCCTAGAACAGGAACATGAAGTCGTGAAGACTTTGGAAATAAATTCATTAGCAGCAAATTCCCGAAATTTATTTACATGGACGGATGTATTTGCAGCAGAAGAAATATATTTCGAGAAGGTTGTCAGTTTTCCCTGTTGTTTGCAGTATTTTGATTGGATTAGTATTAATAGTGCTGTATATGCCTATTCGTTTGAAAACTGGATAATAAGTTAGCGCTCAAAACGTTTTCTTGGTCAAAATAACCCTGTTTTAATATATTTTGTTGATGTTCCAGGAAACGGAAAAAATTCATCAAAATCCACAATCAGTTCCACAATCAAAAGCCCAGGTCTTGAATGTGATCGTCAAAACCGTGAGGAAATCAACTGGGGGTAATTTGATATTTTAATTGTCCGTGTTATTCTTTATAAATAATTGTACGCACAAGTATAGCAGACGCAGAAATAATGTAGACTCTAAGGGGCATTGCGTGACTATCAAAATGCAGATTAAAATGGTTAAAATCCTTTCCTCCAAATGTGCTAATTCGATCTTTATGGTGCTAATTGTAATCTATACGGTACTCGAAAAGCAGCGCATAGGAATAGCTTTTGTCTTTTATGGAGTATGGGCTTACATTGGGCTTACGTAGTGAAAGTCTTATATGAAGTATGGACTTACATAGTGAAAGTCTTATATGGAGTATGAACTTACGTAGCGAAAGTCTTATATGGAATATGGACTTACATAGTGAAAGTCTTATATGGAGTATGGACTTACATATAGTGAAAGTCGTATGTGGAGTATGGACTTACATTGTAAAAGTCTTATATGGAGTATCTTATGTTTTCAGATCAACCGTTTCTACCATGGTTTAGAATCTTTAACTTTATAACAAAATATTTGGAGCAACCTGTATATGCTGATATATTTGGATATTCCTTGACAAGTATGATGATATCGTTTCTGAATCAACCATTGTACGTTACTCTGGTACAAGCTAGTTCTTGGTCAGGTAATTAAATAAAAGGCTATAAAAGTATGTAATGCAGATAGCTTAGGGAGTATAGCTTTCTTGAAGTAATTTTTGATGTTTAACTTCTTAGAATTGATTCAATTACTATTGAACATGTATGGCAGACAAAACATTCCTGTCACAACCGTTTTAGAATGCTTGAATACCGCAATAAAACACGGTTCAGATCACCCATCTGTCTTATCGCTGCTTAGAACAGAGTAAGTTGTACTTAAGTTTCAATTTGAATCACTTAATTAAATAAAATGATGAAAAATAAAAGAATTTATCAAACTTTTCAATTTATATAGGGTGATACCATTTTATCAAAAAGCCTTTGAAACTCCCGACAAAGTCAAGCCATATTTGGCTCAGTACTTGATTGGTCTTAACATCTTATGTCGAAAGGTACATGTTACAAATACGAAATATTTGTACTATAAGTAAAATACAAAATACTATGCAATGCGGTACAAATAATTTTTGTACAATTTAGAATGCTGTTGATTTTCGGGGCATGCTATGCAAACTTGGAGAATTTATTGTACCAAAAGTAATTCACAGTAGCTGTTTCAATCAGGATGAAGTTAATGTATGTGTCTTTATAACAAAAGTTCTACTTCAATAACAAGAGTATCTAAATGTGTAGTATATTTTATTTTCAAGCTATAATTATGATAATTAATATAATAGGTTGTCACCGCTGAATTTCTAGCAGTGCAGCTTCAGTTGCATTCCCCATGCGATGTTAAATTGTCTTCTCCTGGATTTTATGCTGCAGATTCGGCAAAGTGGTTTGAAACTTTGGAATATATTTACACATTTTGTATAGATTCCATTGAAGACATTGCAAAAAAGAAAAACAGTATTTTTAACAAGGAATTGTCGATACCTGCTAACTTATTATTATTAGCAGTGAAATGCACCAATCAAGTAAGACTTGAAATTACAGTTTCTTAAAATTAACCGTCCATATTAATGCTAATAAGATTAGAAACAGTGATACATTAACTGTACATGTGTCCTGATATCTTGACAGCCTCTAACGAAGACGATATCGTGTAATGGATTAAATAAATAATAATTCATTTTGCAGATTATTCAGGAGCCTGGTTATGAACACGATGCTGAAGGGGAACGGCCAAGTAAAAAGCCCAAGACTCACAAGTCTTTTTATTCTATTTTAGAAGAAGTTAGCAAAATGCAACCTTCGCACGGTCAAATTATATGGTACAATTTGGATATTATTGTTTCTTTGCAAATTGATTTTGTAAGTCTTTCTAATGTCCATTTCATATATGTGTTTTAGGATATCTTATATAGCAGCAGTTCTAAGTGAATTTCCATATCTAATCTTATCCTCAGCTAATTACACCATGTTAGTCAGCGTTGGCTCAGCTTTACTGAATTCTGTGCACGGCGGCTTGGAAGAAATTTCAACTTTTTACCGATCTTTATTTATTTGCGAGAAGTATCTTATATCCCAGGGATTAGTTTATAAACACAGTTTCAGTACTTGGGATGCAGTTTGGAATAGTTCGCTAAAGTAAGAATATCATACTACATAATATTATATTATTAATTATGTAGATAACTCCCGTGTATTATACGTTTAAAATGTTTTCTATTTTATACAGACACTTAACAACAACAGTGCACAAACCAGAGACTGTTGAGCTGTTGCGCTGTCTCCTAGTGGAAGTTCAACCTTCAAATATAAATTTACTGCTCTTGTCGTACGTCAACCGTTCTCTTCCCGTTACCAAATGGACATTACTTCTTCTAGCAGAGTATTTATCACGCTGTGCTTTGCCAATCGTGGTGTCTGTGTCTTCAGATGAGGGAGAATCCAAGACAGTGTGTCCAAGAATTGCTTTAACTCGATGGCTAATCTCAAAATTGGATGACACAGAAAGTTCTCTACTTCCATTAATCGGAAGCATTTTAGTTTCCCTTTTAGTCAAGCGATCACACGTCCTCCTTAGAGCTGAATACAACAAAAAAGAACTATTTAACTTTTATAGGCCATACGTGATTGCACCAGAAGATTTCGAGAAAAAAATATTGAAAGTTGCATTCGTGGACCCTGCACCAAAAATTAAAATTAAAACTGTTGACGATGCACCAACTAAATGGGGAACTTTCAAAATAGTTAATAACGTTGCATATCACTTAAACCAATCTTTGCAAGAGGATTTCGAAACTTCTTTAATCTTCCCTTCCCATTTTGACAAGAGCAGTAGTGATTTCTCTCGAAAGTTATTTCTTGTACAGAATAGATTAGTTTTGCAGCTAAATTTAGTTAATATGCTACAAAAGTATGGAATTGGGATTAATCCGGACGATTTGCAATTTTTCAAGAAGAATATGGAAACTCTTTTTGGGAACTTTTTTAGTCGTTTCACCATTGTGTTTTTAGAATTTTTTAATAGAGAAGGATTTAAAGAGGCTGACCAATTATCTGCCATTTTGCAAAACATGAGAAAAGTTCTGCAAAGTTGTCATCTGTGTGAACAGACTAAAGAATTTTTTGCTCATCAATTCCCGCATGAAGTCGAAGAAATTTTTAAACTCACCTTTAGGAATGGTCTTCATAAAGTGATGGAATGTAAAAACCGTTTTATCTCTACAATTTTCTATTGTCAATGATAATGATATTTGTGTAACTGTAATCTACATTAAGATATGATATGCAAAATAGTGATTTTAAAACCATGATTGGATTATAATGTCATTAAAATAACTGACATATTTGTTATATTTAGCTGCCGAAAATAGACGGAGAAATAGTACGTTTTTTGAAGATTCCCAATCGCAGTCTTTTAGTGTAAATACAGATGTAGATTCAGACAGAACCTCTAATGAAATCGCTCAGCATAAAAAAGCTTCAATGGAGGCTTTAAATTGTCTAATTGACTATGCCCTTATTTGTGGTAAGCTTACATTCAAAAGCTAACTGTTATGTTTTTAATGTTGTTAAAAATCAAATGTGTAATATCAAAAAATATTATTAAACGATCTTGTTTATGTTTAGATCATCGTTCGACAATTTTAGCCGAAATTTTCGTTGACTGTCTTGCAGAAGAATTTGAACTTGGGAATCAGTTTATTTTTGACTTGGTATGCAATAATAGCTTCATATTACGTAAATTTCTGCAACTGAAATTTAGCTAGCGATCGTAAACCATAAATGGGGTTCAATTTTGTGTCTTTATTATCCAGAGTTCGGAATTGATCGTAAGAATATCTCCCATACTTTCCCTGCCTTCTATGTCAGAAATTGTGCCACCTGTAATGAAAGTACTTCAGAACTTATGTCGGGGCTTTTACCTTCATCCTCGTTGTGTGTTACGTCTTTGGGAACTGTGTGCTGGTAATTTTCATTTTAATGTGCATTGATGAATGTTGATAAAATACGGATAAAATATAATATGATTCATTTATAACATTGTAATAGCTGTAGCAGGACCAATCGCGAATGCTTCCGATGAAAATAAAAAACATTTAATGACTCTCATTGGAGGTTTGAGTACATTCCTCAACGGAAATCTTCCCAACGGAACTCATGTTAACATTCAAATAGCAGCTTTCAAACTTTTCAATGAGCTTTTAAAGGTCTTTTTTTTTACTTTTTTCTAAAATTAATTTTAAAATAGAATATTTTTATCCAGTTTGTTTTCATGAATTTGTAGCATGACCGAGATCTGTCTTGGACGGTTTACGTGCCCAGAAATAGTGAGCAGCCTATTTGGGTTCTCAAAGACGCCTATCTTCATCTTAACAATCCTAGTCATCAAGTTCGAATTTGTGTGGCGGACACAATTTGTAATATTTTCCTATTTGCTGCTCCATCAACAAATCTGAAACTTCTTACCGATTCTCAGCTCAGTATAATGTCTGAATGTAATCAGCCAGACGATCATTTAGGATTAGAACGAAAAATTCTCTATGAAAAACTTTTCCCGTACATAATGGAAACATTTTTCAACATTCCAGTAAGTTCTTTCTTAATTGGGGCATACAAATAAATCTTTTGTCTGATGTAATTTTGAACAAGGTTTTTAATTTGACTAATTCTTATTTTCAGCTAACTTTGCGCTCTGATGAGCGAATTGAAGAAGGGGTAAACAGGACTTCGATTGCACTCTTCTGTCTTTCACGCCTCATTTTTGCTTATCCTCTAATTAAGAAGAAATCTCTAGCTTCCTTATTCGCTATGATTCATCGCAAAGGGATCAAGGTCGACTTGGCCTGTCGAGCTTTAAAGCAAGCCAATCCAAATGCAACAAAAGCATTGTGTAGCCATTTTTCGTACGTCTTCAATAAATGGCTTGCTTTGTCCAATCCAGTGAAGGTGAGTCAACTGATACGTATCTCAAACATCAAAATTTTCCTTGTCCTTTCCTAAAACTACGAGTTTGTATTGTATTTTTTAAATAGGTTCATTTCATAACAAAAGGTTGGTATAATGTTTGGAATTTATCTTTCTTTTACAGGATTTTCCGCACCAGCTATTCGAGTACAACAATCAGACAGAGTTTTATAGGAAATTCAAAAGAGAAATCTGTGTTCAATTATTTGAACATAACAATATGAGTAGTCTAATGGACTTTTCGAAACAAATTTCTGTTCCGCATGTTGATATCATAACGGTTAGTTCTGTTTTATTAAAATCTGTTTTTAACAGTTCCTTTTGTAAACAAAAGTATAAGGACAGTTTTATTTATTGATTTATCAAATTTTTAGGAATGTTACGGAATTTTAACTGCACGATTGACACCATCGCTTGCCTTGAATGGGTCAAAACATGTAAAGCCAACTGGTGTTAATGATGTTCATGGAAGATTAATGGCCATTTTAGGAGGAAAGACTGTGACAGATAAAATGATGTCGACCTACCTTGGAGATATTGTTCTTCATTTGGTTTCTCTATGTTTCAATGCAACTGTGACGAGTGGCTGGGGATGCCCGTCGATAAAGTTACCGGAGCCGGAAGTACCATATTGCTCTGAAGCGGAAGTCCTTGAATGTTTGGATTTTTTAAGAGAAACCTGCACTGGACAAACCGCTTCGATAATTTCATATTTAGCGTGCACAACTCCGAAATCTATTTATAATATTCTTGTTAGTTTTGCTAGTCGTATTCACGAGGCCCACGACTTGCTAGAAAAATTTTGGCGACTTCATCATTTTTCTATGTTTATCAATCTTCTAAGACAAGAGCCAAGCCATATCTTCCAAGAAATGAAAGAATATGTTTGCCATTTCGTCATTCACGCTTATCTTCGCCTGCTCAAAGGGGAAGACAACAAAAACTCTTATTTTGTTCGTTCTGTTCTTTTTCTGCTCTCTGAGTTTATTCAATTTCTCGTCCAGGATTGCATCACAGAAATGAAAATTTACATGTACCACGTTGTGAGTTCTCTAGTGTCTCTCTCCACCAAGTACCCTCATCACCTGTCCATTGTTAAAAAGCTTTTGGATATATTGATCTTGAGTCCGAAATTAATTGACTGCATCGTTTCTCTGGATCCGTTCCCGGTTCAAATCCCAGAATTTTCAGATTATCGGGGGATTTACGTAGAAAAGAAATACGGGAACCGTCGAGATGAATGGACGTTGCAGAGAGAACTTCAGAGTTGTCTGGACGAAGTGAATTCATCAAGTGGTCGGTGCACGAAGGAAAGACTGGAGTTTATTAAAGACCTCCTTGCCAACCGGAAAAGAGATTTTGAAAAGTTATTGCGAGATATGGATGAAAAAAGACTTATAGAGAGCAATGCAACAGATATGATCCACAGACTGATTCAAATGTTAGTGGATGTTGCTCTCAAATCCGAAGATGAGACTTTGGTTCGAGAGGCTTGTCGCTGTTTAGCGGAAATAGGCCCCTTGGATTTAGGTGTCCTGGTACTTCCTCAATATACTAGTGCTACTAAAATATCCTCCATGATCAATGCCATTTCTGCCATTATTGAGATAGTTGCTGGCTACTTAACTAATGACGACATCAACTTAGTTGTCATTGCTGGCCAAGTCTTAACTTCACTTTTAGAGGTTACTGAATGTGCCAATATACTTAGTGAAGACATAAAAACAAGTGAAGCTAAAACTAGATTGGGTCTACTTTTAAAACCATTTTTGTCCGAGAATCCAACCGCAAGAAGTCCTGGACAAGTTGTAGATAGACTGCTAGAAACAAACCTAAACCTTAACGAAATTAATGAGTATGTGGATTATCCAACTTGGATTAAAAAACTTACATGTGGACTGATTGAGTGCGTCCGACCAGAAGGCTCTCTCTCAGATAGATTAATGCCCCTTTGTTTACACAAAATAGAGTTTTGTGAGGAGGTTTTACCCTTCATCGTTTTCGTAGTTCTTTATGCTGGAAAAACCAACCCGAATATTCGACACCATTTATCAACATATTTTCGTAATTTCTTTGCGAAAGGAACACAACATTTATTCGGTGGCATGGATTTCACCCGCAGTGTCTCCCCCACTTTATCGTCAGGTACATTTCCAACTTCCAAGTTTGGTAGATGTCTTTTTAGAAATACCGCTAGCCTTGGAAATACTTTACTTTCTAATTCCTGACTGTTTTAAATAGCAGTATTAACAAAGCACTGTAAATGTTGTTTCTTTCAGGTGGAACTAAATTAGACGTACCAATTTTTGTAAATAAATTGGCCCTACGCAGTCTTTTGAAGTCTGTCAATTTTCTTCGCCAACACACGGCCCCATTACAACCAAAAGACCAAATGAAGTAAGAAAACCTTTTAATTAAGTTTTCGTAAAATATATTTAAATCTTGTCTTTATTATAAATAATGGTTGTAAACCACTATAGACCTTCTCCGTGGGAAAACAACTTTTGGCTGGACGTTGACTACTTGGAATTGGCGAAGGTTGCACAGTACTGTGGCGCCTATTTAACATCCATCTTGTATGTTGAAATCAGTGCTGTGGACTTGGAAATGTATGTAAATAGAGGTTTTTAATATAATAATATGAAAGATAATTACGAGAAAGTTGATATTCTATTTAATGAATTTAATGAATAAAATAGGAGAGGCACAAGTGCAGCTAATGAGGGAGTCTCACAAGAAGAGCAGTTTTACTCGCAAAATACGTCAATGTATCCCCGAAACAGAAATGACACTGCAGAAATGGAAAAACTTTTACTAAAGGTAATTTTTTACCGTTATTATTGCAAAAAATCTCAGCTCTCAACATCTATAATATAATATATTTATTTCTATGCAGAGAAATAACAATGTGATGACAATAAATGTCATTTGTATTTTATATTAGGGTTATACCAAAATTGGTGAAGAGGACGCTGTATATGGCTGCGGAGGTGCCCTTTTCCTAGACTTCCAAAGTAGCATAAAGCATCTACAGCAGCGACAACAATGGAGTCGAGTTTTGGCTGCCCAAGATTCTGACTCTGGAGGAATTCCTAATGATATTGGTATTTGTCGACCCTTAAAAGAGCTCGGTCTGTACAACACTCTGTGGACATATCTGGAAGGGGTGCAAGTTCGTGAAAAATCTAATCTGGGGATACCGTTGTCTGAATTACAATACGAATGTGGATGGCGCCTCTCTAAATGGACATTGAACTACGATAAGGCCTCATATATCAAAGATTCGCCTCTTCTTGAGAAACGCAGTGCAGGAAGTCGTTTTCACAAGTTTATTTATGATAGCGTTCAAGCAGGACTTGTATATGACAACTTAAAACATATTGAAAGTATTCAGAAAGGTTTGGAGAGTATAGTGATAGATCTAAAGCACGCTAGTTTGGAAAGCACAGAAAACCTATATAGATACATGAGCCATTTTCAATTACTAAAAGCTGTCGAAGATTTCTTCGCAAATGAAAATGATCAGTGGATTGATAAGCTTCAATACAATTGGAAGATTCAAGACAAAATAGGATGTAGTAATTTCAAGTACCTGGAACCCTTTCTGTACTTAAGGGCAGCTCTGCTCAATTCACTAAATGCAAATCTTCACAAATCTAAGTTGTCTAATGGTTACACGGAGTGTATGTTAGAACTCTTGTCGAAAGCAAGAAACGCTGGTCGTTTAGAATTGGCGGAGAACTGTGCTGTGGCTCTTGGAAATTGCGAAAAATCAACAAGAAAAGAATTGGAAGTCTCTAAAAATCACTGGGCGAGAGGAGAACAGAGTACTGCTACGCATATGCTTCGAAAATTAATTAGGAAAAATACTCCAGAGACAACTGATCTTTTCGCTAACATGATGCTTTTGTATGGAGACTGGTTATCTGAAACAATGCTAGAGAGACCGCTCGTAATTTTGAAGAAGTATTTCATACCGGGATGTAATGTTATGGAGAGTAATCAGGGAAGTTCCCCGAAAGAAGTTGCCAAGGCTCATTTTGTTGTAGCAAAGTAATGGCAGTTTTTGATGTAGAACAACTTTACAATTGCAATTTACGCTTAATAATTAACGAACTTTTATTCTAGATATGCGGACAATCTGTATCAAAATGTTACCCGGTATATGCGATCAGATCTTTTTCTAGAAAAGCAAAGGCAGGTTGAGGTGAGATTTTGCTTCTTTCGGATCTAAATTACAAATTGATGAAGTATAGCTCTAATAAAAATAATTTTCAGGCCAGCGCATTCGTGAACACTAATGCAAACTGTACAGACCAAGAAGCTCGCCGATCTGCCTTAATTTTTCGCAAGCAAAACTCTATTGAGCAAGATGAAATCCAGACTACCAAAGTGGAGAAGAAAAAGTTTCTTCTATTGGCTTTACGACATTATCTTCATGGACTTTCAATTTCAAACGACAATGACCTTCTGGTTTTTCGTGCTGTCGCTCTTTGGCTAGAAAATAGCATCCCTCTCCACCCCGACGACAGTGATCAACTTGACCCAGCTGCGGAGACAAATAAAGTGTTTGCGGAAGAGAATCTTCCCACGTATAAATATATCGTTGTTCTCCATCAACTTAGTGCTCGCATGGGGCTTAGTGAAGCTCCAATTAATTGCTTACTGAACGACATATTGAGTAAGCTATACCATTATATCTAACTGTAGGATACTTAGCTGAATGACTATTTAATGTTTTACTTTTTGCAGCAAAATGTGCTCAAGAACATCCTCTACATACAATTCCAATTCTACTAACACAGTCTTTACTTCATAAAGATCAAGATTTACTCGGGAAAAATCACAAAAAGCAATTAGAGGTATTTTATCGAGTTAAAGATATAGTGCCTTAATTTAATTTGTCCTAGTGAGTGAGAATGAGAATTACTTTTTAGGAACGAGTTGTTGCGGCAGCAAAAATTGTCGAGTCATTGAAAAAAGACAGAAGCTTGAGTTCCTTGCTAATAAAAATGGAAAAACTATGGATTTCTTTGATTCATGTAGCCAATCACAAGGATACTAATGACAGAAATGTTGACGGTCAACGAAAGCAGTTTGGCCCGAAAACAAATTTGACGGCAATAAAGGCTTTGGAGGTGGTAGCTGTACCTACAATTTATGTCCCAGTTTCACCAACTGGTGAATATGATGGCTTCGTGGGTAAGATGCAAAGCATAGTTATAAATTTTGCACTGCAAAACTATAACCGTCTTTATTTTTAATTGACAGGAATTTCCGGGTTTGATTCATTTTACAACTTGGTTGGTGGAATGAATTCTCCAAAACGAATTTCTTGTACTGGAACCAACGGTATCAAATATAACATGCTTCTAAAGGTGAATGACAGTGAAGAAGATATTATTTTTGTTCTATTGAATTTATACATATGTATTTATATCTCAAGAATGCCATATTTTTTTTTATAAATTTTTGTTCTTTAATAGGGACAAGATGATCTTCGACAAGATGCGGTAATGCAACAAGTGTTTGGTGTAATGAACAGACTACTTCTTGCCGACAGCAAAACCAAGACCAAAAGACTGACAGTACGGACATACAAAGTAGTTCCATTATCTCAACGTAGTGGTATTATAGAATGGTGCGAAAACACTCAAACTTTTGGCGACTATCTTGTTGGGTCTGAAAATGAGCCTGGTGCTCACGCAATTTACAGGCCAGGTGATTATAGAGCCTCAGAGTGTCGTAAAAAGATGCACGTGAGTTAAAAACAAATTAAATGGATGTAGTAAATACTAATCCCAATAATATCATGCATGTCATTTTATTGTTTAATTTTTGTACGTTCCAAAATTCAGGAAGTTAAAGACTGTCGAGACCATTTGAAAAAGTTAAGGGTCTACATTGATATAGCTGAAAAATTTAAGCCCGTTTTCAGACAATTCTTTTTCGAAAAGTTCAAAGATGCTGGTACCTTTTTCGATAGACGTCTTGCCTATACGCGGAGGTAATTTGAAATTAAAGTACTAATTAGGTGAAGTGATTGAAACAGTTGTTTATGTGAAAACTAAGGTAATTGGTATAATATTGTTTCCAATTTCAGTGTGGCGACTACATCAATGGTTGGGTACGTTTTGGGACTAGGAGATAGGTATGTTATTGCATATTACCCTTTGAAACTTTGAACTGTGGTCTAAAAACACCATTTTAACCTCAAAATTCGTATATCATTTTACAGACATGTTCTGAATATTCTCATTGACAAAACAACTGCAGAGTTGATTCATATTGATCTTGGAGTGGCTTTCGAACAAGGCAGAATTCTTCCAACTCCAGAAACGATTCCATTCAGACTAACTCGTGACATGGTTGATGGAATGGGAGTGTCTGGAATTGAAGGGGTTTTCCGGAAGTAAATTATTTAGTACTTTTACTTTGTAAATCTTATCATGTATTATTAGTTGCTGTTGTGCCTATACTGTACGTAATTATTCAATTGATTTATTTTATTTCAATTCATTTAGGTCGTGTGAATTAACTTTGGAAGTCTTACGGAATAACTCGGAAATTATTTTGACGATATTAGAGGTATTGTTGTATGATCCTTTGTATATTTGGACACTGACAGCAGACAGAGTGCAGAAAGTCCAGCCAACAGATGCGATTCGTAGTTCTGAAAAGAATCAGTTGTCGGGTACAAGGGACGCTACCGCTCCAGTCCCCGATAGTAAGCAATAACAATTTAGTATTTTATCAATATAAATATGATTCATGTGTTTACTAGCATTAAATTACTGAATGTTGTAATTTTCAGTGAGAAATAATTCGGCTGTCAGAGTGTTGCTGAGGTTGAGGCAAAAACTTGCTGGCATTGAAGAAGGTTGTTCATCTGGTTCGGCGCTTAGTGTTCCAGGTCATGTGACATTACTTGTAGGGAGAGCTATGGATCCGGAAAGATTATGTCGTTTGTTCCCCGGTTGGCAACCGTATTTGTAGATATTTATAAGTAGTAGATTATAAATTATAACCATCGAAAATTATCGAAATCTCGTCTTTCAATTTTATTACTTTCGTTTTAATCTCGTTATTGTAACATTTTAAGCTTAGCCGTATCCTTGTTTTAATATAGTTAATTAAAAATTTTAATTCTAAAAAATTATAGTACAAGGTAGTTAACAGTGATAAAGTTATACAATTTCAATTGTATTTTTACAGAGACTTTTTACGTATTTTAATCTGTAAATGAAGGTGATGTTGTAACTGTAAGTATTCGTTAATTTAATTGCTAATTAAATCTTCCTCTTTATATGAAGTTTGTGTATTAATGTAATGGCTATCACATTCTAAAATCACTAAAGAGCAGCAATAATACATTTACATGAGGCATGAGGTGTGTATGGCGTCACATAACAGGTCTTTTGGGTTCATACTTTGACTACTAAAGTACTTCATAAAAATATTTTCTCAGAAATATACCTACTTTTTTGAAAATTTTCCGTTTTGAAATTATCGCCTGCTAAAATTTTTGAGGAGGTAAAAATTGGAATAAGTCATCTAAGCCTTGCGACCCTCCAGGATACCGAGATATTTGTGCCGAGACGGAGTAGCACACAATTGCAACTACTGCAGGTGCAGCCGGACTTTAAAAGGATAATTAATTGATGCACAGCTTTTGTATGCCAAAGCATTCTGTGAACAACAACGGCGATGAAAATTGAAAATGATGAAATGCATATTAAACATCAGAATGGAAGTATGAATTGGTAACGACTCTATTCACCATCAAACCATGTAAAAATACTGGTGATTGCAGGTTGAAGATTTCTAAGGTTTAGCATGGTTTAGCCAATGGCAATTATTAGTAAAACCAATACTAAAGTAGCAAGGACATTCTAAACTCAAAAACTCCAGTGGTTAGATTCGTTCAGACGGTATTTCTGCGGTTTTTGTGGTATTATTTATCTTCTATTAATTTAATTAACTACAGACAATAAATATATAATCATACATACACACTACCATATAATATTATATTTTTTTCTTTTCCGATTGTAGATTTCATCAACAAAATTAGCTAGGTCAATACAGTCTATCTACTAATACGAAGAGCTTTTTAATTACCAATGCAAAACCGTCGAAATAAGGACAATTACTATCCGAGCCGCGTCCACCAATCCCCAACTTCATGATTCCATAATACACAGAATACACACGAAAAGGTTTGTCATTGAGTGTTCTCAATGACTGTTAATGCATAAATCGTTTTTCCTTTGTGAAAACAAAGAGCATCGGAAAATGAGCATTTGGCATTTATTATCAAAATCATAGAGCTTTGAAAATCTGTTCGTGAAGTATTGCATGTGGAGAGTCGGGGTAAGGTAATAAAATCTGGTATTTTTGCATTGATTAGAAAAGAAAACAGCTTTCACTGCACCGATTTTTTAGCGACAAAGTGATAAGCCGTACGATGGACAACATAGACTTCAAAGGTTCAACATTGGACACCAAAGAAATGGTTCACCAAAGTATTGACGAAAATATCCTGATATCTCCGACTCCTACACCCGAGTAAGTGATTCCATTGTTTTGTCTTATTATGATCAATGCAATGGTTTTATTCGTTCAATTGACTTTGTTTTTTTCATTAAGTATCGAAATATTAGTAAAACAAAAAATACCAAGACTTTTGATTGCTGCCAATTTTGATTTACTTGTGCAAACTGACGAAGACAGTGAAGTTAATAACCAATCGGTTGCCACTCTAAAGGATGAAATTGTAAGTTATGCATGGTTATGCTTACAGATTTTCATATAAAATATTGAACGATCATGACCATAGTCGTACGTCGTATCTATATAGTAAATAATTTAGTAAAGTTAAATTAAGCTTTTTACTGCAATAATGTTCATTATAGGCAAAATTGGTGGTTTATTTATGCGAATCGGTCCAAAATAATTCCACTCTCCCAAGTTTTGTTGATGGTAATGGTTCCCCCGATGCCACATTTGAGACTTTATTGTTCGATGATGGTGATACCATAATGTATCCTGCAAGGTATGTTCAATATCAAATATCGAAACAATTTATATAGCTATAAAAACGATTAATTTCGGTAATGTGTTGATTTAAGTGACCAATCCCCAAAAGACAAGGTTTCTGAATTGGGTTCTGACAAATCGTCAAAAATAATTTGGAAAGTTTCACAAACTGAAGAGGATATAACAACCAAGTGGAAAGCAGAGAAAATACTTTTAGAAAGTGCAATTGTAAGTATTTGTAAGCATCGGAGAGGATAATAATCATCGCCAGGTTTAATGGGAGCTTGTTGAATTAAGCAAACTACCTATAATATCATTAACTTAGTAGTCTTTATGTCTTAATAATATGTCTTAATAATAAGACATAAATATTGACATAACATTTGAGCCTTCAGTAAATTTTTTGCTAAAAAAGCTCCATTACTATTTGGCTTATAGGCTATGAAGAATGCCGCTTTAGAAAAGTACGAGTCAAAATCGATAACATTGGAATCAGAAATCGTAAGAAAAATTTGAAATTAGCGTTTTATATTCCTATAGGATTAGTATAAGTATCTCTGTTAGCAGTAATAAAAGGAATTTCAGGCATATTAAGCGAAATTCCGGACAAATTCTCGTTTTTCATATGAAATGTTAAACATATATTTAACATTTAGAAAAAAGTGTAAATGTATACATATAGATATATCAAATTGTTACGTACTTTGGCTCTAACTGCGCATGACATTTCAATATTTTGTAATATTCTGCCAGGAAAAATTATTAATGGAACTAATGAAGACAAGTGAATTGTTATCTGATACAACTTCAGAAGTTAAAAATCTGAAATCTAAGTTGGAAAGCAAAGAAACGGAAATTAAATCAATGAAATTTGACATCTCTCAAGCTTTGAAAAAAATTGTAGAATTGAAGAAAAAATTGGAGGAGGAACAAATTGTGGTTGGACTCGTTCGTAATGAGAAAGAGAAAGCTTTAGATGAAGTTGCTATACTTCATGGAGAATTGAAAAAACAGCTAACCAAATGCAAAGACCTAGAGACACAATGTATATTAACTACCAATGACCTAACCAATGAGTTGGATAAAGGTCGGCATGCGTCAAAAAAAGGAAACGAAGAAACAATATTCAAAAGATCTAAAATGACCAGTGTCAATAAGGAAAATATTGCACCTCCGATTAGTTTCAGTGGTCTTAATGTGGAGCACTCCTTTCCACAAATGAATATCACTGGACCATTCTATAAATGTGACATTAATAGTGACAATCAGCGGACTGTTTTTCCTGGTCATCAAAGAAATTTCAACTTCTGCAACGAATCAAATATCACAATTAGTCAACGTAAACGAATTCAGCAAGAAAACAAAGGTATAGAACAGTGACTGTTTGACTTTATATGGTTATTGTATTTTTGCTATTAGGAGTCCGTTGTATATTACCTATAATATATACTAATAGTAATATTATTATGATATAGATTTAGACACTAAAAATCGATTTTATTTCGCAGATGATGATGATGAAAATGACGAAAACCGTTCCACGCAAGCAGTTCCAAAGAATGCTCCGTTTTTGCGAATCGGTTTATCAAGGAAGTCAAGAATCCGCCGTCCACTTCATGATTCCACTAACAATTGATTTACTTCTCTAGTCTTGGAACTTGGAACCGTATCACTTTTGGGATAGGATATCCTTTCATTGGCCTCGTAATTGTCGTAATTGCAAATCGCTTGCAATAGTGCAATCGTTTAAATTATTTGTTCTATATTGTTTTGTGTACAAAAATTTTCGTCATTTCGTAAAAGTGATGTTCGTTTAATTGCTAGATCTTTTCACAAAAATGCTTTAAATGTGTGCTTTTCATATATGTTGCTGTCAGTTTATACTTTAGGGGATTATATTAATGTACTAATAAGTTTATGCACCTCAAAATCTATCAGAAAATTGGTTTACATGATATCTCTTGAGGCTATTATGGAATTTCAAAACAAAATTGATGTATAATATAAACTTACTATAGTATACATTTATATTAGTCCCAAATGTATAAACTGACTAATAATATATATTTAATTAATATGTAAAGACGCTAGTTATTTTGTCTGCTTGTTTTCTACTCTCACCAAGTTTGTTAGATGGATTGTTCAAATTGTTCTTAGTGTAGTGGGTAGTGTTATTTAATTTTGTTTTTTATTTTTGTCTGTTTTTGCAATGCACCTTGAGTTTTTACTACAATTTGCCTGTCTAATGATTCTTTGATAAATATTTGTTTGTTATGTTAAATTTTCAAATTAAAATACCTTTTGTTACATTAATATGAATTACTCTGATGATGTATTTATCTCATCTTCATCTTCCAATTCTTAATAATAATTATTACTATGATTAATTTACAGTCATTAGTCTTAGCCTCTTCTATAGTTATTATTATGTATAAATCAAATTTAATATCTGTAGTCTGCTGCACTGACTCTCCACTCATTCATTGGATTCTATTTGCCGTCTATCTATAGCGGGCGTCCTGTTTACTTATAATGTTGCTCTTGCGTATGAATATCCCTCTAATTCTAAATCAGTTAGTTTCTGTATCCTGTACAGTAACTTGTAACACAAACAATTCAAATTGTAAATCTCTTTTATAAGTTCCTAGTAATGACATAATAGTGATTTTTATTACGTTATTATTATTCGTGTTGCAAATACGTGTATGTGCTGTGTAGAGCAATGAAAATGAGCTGTGTATAGGTAGTATGTTTTTAACATAGATACCAAATAGTACGTGAAGACAGTTCACGTGAAACAGTAAAATTCCAAAATTAAACGCAATTTATTTTTACGTTATCAAATAATCCGACAAAAATTTACTAGTAGTATGGAGATTTGTAGTATGTTCATTTGTAAGTACTTTAGCGTAAGATACAAAATTATTTGTAAAATATTGTTTCGTAATGAACCTTTTTGAGGATGCCTTTAAATAGGAGTTTTAGTAGGAATATGTCGACAAGTCATAAGTGAAGTGAAAGTATACTTCTTGAATATTTAATTTTGCTTTACTAAAATTAATTTTTATTAATTTCAGGAATTATTCTTCAGAATTTACCGAGATTAAAACGTAAAAATGACTGCAATTGTTCCTGCAAGATTTCATTTTCACCATGGCTCAAATATTGAACTATACAACCAGCGAACAACGGCAACTCGGACAACTTCTTTTGCAAATGCATTGACATTTAGTGAAAATCCTTTAGCTCCTGGAGAAATATTTCTTATCGAAATCGAAGAAAATGAGTCTGGTTGGAGTGGCTATATGAGAATCGGTTTAACACACATGAACCCTTATTCGGAGTTTCCACTTCCTCTCTACGCACTTCCAGATTTAGTGTCGTTGGGTCCATCATGGCTCTTCGCAATCACCAAAACCCACAACAATCTCTACGAGCAAGGAAATCCAAATTTAGGCATCAATAACATGGCAGAGCTTGGACTTGCTGTTGAAATGGAACAATTGGGAGAACTTGGAGGTCCGATGTTACCCATGATTTATCCTATGCAAGAAAATATGTTTAACTATCGAAGAAGGCCTTCAGTTCTGATAAGTAAGTCTTGTTATAATCTATCTTTGATATCCCTACTCATTGGGAATTTTTATACAAATTATTAAGTTTTTCGCAATGTATTTGTAGAAGAAGGTTCTCTTATTCGCACGCCCAGAGGATTCATCAGCCAAAAGGTTTTGATGCCAGCTCTTAGTAAATCAGGGGAAGGCAATGGTTTACTACCGACTGATGTTGGAAGTCGTATTGGAGTCATGTATGTTCCCACTGATGATGATAAGGCTGATATGCATTTTATCATCAATGGGGAGGACCAGGGAGCATGTGCTAGAGAAATTCCGTACAAAAACTCTCCTCTGTTTGCTGTTGTCGATGTATATGGATCAACAAAACAAGTCAAAGTCATTCAGCTTTACGGAGGTAACTTTTATCGCTAAAAGTAAATTAACCATATAATATTTTCTGCATAAGATACATTGAAAAAAATAAAAAAAATGTTTGTATTTAGTTGATTCACTGCAGTCTATTTGTCGAGATGTGATTCTACAGTCAATTCACTTGAATGGAATTTCAAACCTACCTTTGCCCAAAATTCTGAAAGACTACTTACGTTATATGTAGTATAATTATTCTTAACTAAGGTATTAATTACTTTTCGTTTCCATTTTAATGTTTTATGTTATGTTCTTGTATTTATACTTTTGGCAACCATTTTATAGTGTTCAAGAATTCGACAGGGTTTCTTTTTGTCTAACTGGTTTGCAAAATAATATGACAAGCCCCATAACGCATCAATGCCAATGCTGATGTCTGTGTGTGCAAATAATTTACTTCCAGCCGACAACCTCGCTTCATCCACTAATAAATATCTTGTCAGTTCACTTTCCGAGCAGCTAATAAGTTAGAATTAAAGGTTACGTAAGGGCCAAAATATGTTTGAAGTTTGAGTTTGAATAATGTACTTTAAATGAGATAATCAAATGATATATTAATATATCAGGTTCGACTTACATTTACTATACATTATTATGAAAAATACTGTGCAAGTCAATGAATGTTCGTCTCCGTAAGTAACATTTCTGTAGTAAGACTTTTTGACTGTATCCCCACCTGTGATGTCACACAATTTGTTCTTATGTAGAACATGTATGTACCTACATCATAAATCTAACATATACTGTTATCGCCATAAAATAGGAACAGCTGTACACTGCAATTGTAAATTAGCAATTAATTAGTGTGATCAAAATGTGGCAGTCAATATTTTAATATTTTATGTGAATTTTATTAACAACATTATTTGATGCGTAGCAGAGCAGAACTGCTTACGATGTATATTGCACGTTTATTTCAATTATCCGCAGCTCGATTTGCAAGGTTCACCAACGGAG
>JABASH010000398.1:0-41930 GCA_019776445.1 Tomocerus maximus
CACTGTAGTTCAATATCCAGAACTAGATTGTTTTGGCGATTCAAAGCACATAAACCACAGATATGAGTAGATATGACCAAGGTCATAGTAGGACTATGCACCAAAAATGCCTCTCGTCCCCTATTACTACCTTTGCTTTGACAAAACTTCACACTAGAACGTTAAACTTGTTTTGGTATCCTGACCAATGTTCGTGTAATGAATTTTAGGCTGAGTCATCAGTATATTTTGCTTTGTAGTCACTACATTTCTGTCAGTCAAAAAGAGTCAAAGAGAGATCATCATCAGTGTTTACTAAATTGTGGGACCTAATTTATTTTAGCTCTTTTTGGAATCGCTAACCTGTGATAGTGATTCGTAACTCTCACACTAGCATGCACCAAGCTATTCCTAAGTTTCGATCAATATCAAATGGAGAACTATACAGAACATAATACCTATACGTTCGTAGTATTGCATCTCAGTTTGTGGCAGTGCAGATGCCTATAGAAGGAGAACTGGAGGGAAAAGAAGATTGTGAAGGAGAGAACTAATTTTCTCTAATCAGAGACGAAATGAGATCATGATCATCAAATCAAGAGCTATAGTCCTTCTGGCCCCGTCTGCTATGCTGTGCTTTCTTTCCAAGACGAATTTGAATTGAATTAAGTGCGGAATAAAGGGAAGACCAGGAGTCAAGCCGAGCCAGGACTACGTTCAAGTTTAGTAGTCAGATGGGAATTCAAATTCGGATCAAGTGTGTAAAGCTTCCTTGTGATTCACCGGAGTGCATTCTTCAGGCCACAAAGCGTCAATCAACTCCTGCTGATTTGACATAAAGACAATATTTCAACTCGATCCGAGCCAAACAACAGAAAGCGGAGTGACGGTGACGGCCGCCGTCGCATCGCTTGTCTCAAGTTTCTACGAAACGATGCCACGGATATCCATGCGACTCAACCCTTTCACTGACTACGCTTACACTATTACATTGCATGTTCTACCTAAACCTACCATGTCTCTCCCTTCCGCAGTTACTAGTAGACAACTAAACTAACTTCATGAAAATAAAAATAAAATCTATTTACTATGCAGATGATTATTATTAGCTTAATATTTCAAATTATGTAGATAGTCTAGTCTATCCTATTCATCAAGCTGTAAATACATTTGAATCCAATATTTAATTATGTCGGATTATTTTGAGTAGCCAACCACAAACATATTTGCTCCGATTGCGTAGAAAAGAGTACAGTTGACAAAATGGAATACATTTCCTTGAATGGGAGAATGTACCCAAAATAACCACAGTGAACATTTTTAGCAGATTCAATTTAAAGCATATTCAAAAGTATGCAAGTAGCTTATGACTACAATACTGGTGGAGCTATGCATAAGAATCCATATTGTGATATTTATGAGACGTGTATTTGGAGTTGACTGCTTCTGTCTGGATGAATGATATAATTACCATATATTAAGTAAAAATGACAGTCATTTCAGTTATTTGACATTTGCATCAATCCATAGAAATCAAACTCATGTGTTTGAAGACTAAAAAGATCAAAGAGATATAAGCATGCAACAAATGTTTCAATTTCAATTATGTGCAGATATACTGCTGAGCGGTAATAACCATCAATTACCTTCCTAACTGTAAACCTTACTTTTTCATAAGTCTTGATTAGTGAGATACCATGAAATATTCATACAGATATGTGTGTAAGATATAGGCATTGACATGGCAGAAATAATTTAATTTCAAGGCTGATACATCAAGAGCAACTTTTTAATTCAATTAATTTTGAAACTTTCATGGTCGCGTTTTTGTGGTCTTCCGGATGTTGTATTTTCTATTAGATCGATTTCTGTCTTCGACATTGGAAACAAAAATATCTCAATAATTTGAACAAACATGAAAGTTGAGAGACAATCAGGCCTAGGGTTCTGGCATGTGGTCGCAGTACACCAAACCAAAAACCGTGATAGATCTAGTCGTAGTTAAGTCAAGGGAATACACAGACGCGTTTTGTAGCCGAGCGATGCGAGGCCACGCTTTCAATTTTAACTTCTTGGAGGGTGATATAAGAAAACAAAGAGTATATCGACTTATAGCTCTGATTCTCTTCCTTCCGTTCTATTTCTTTTCCATGCTACACTTACACTACTTCGCCAACAATCTCGGAATAGTCACTATAACCTGCTGTGAGCCAAACTAGAGCAGAAGTATTACAAGCATTTAGCCCAGCTACACCAGTTTAGCAGAAGATATCTCATTTATTGTGTACACACAATGAGAACGGAGGTATCCAATTCCCTTTCTGACTGCAGGTCGTTTCAGTTTGTTTATCAAACCGTCGATACGTTAACTTTTCTGAGCAGAATGTTGTTATTGCAGCCGGATTGCAGTTTCTTCGAGGGAAATTGAAGCTGAACTTGTTCCACCATCTTTATTGGACAGATAAGCTCTTTTACTGTATGTTCAAATCTCAATTTCTCATGTACTACAGACACTAGGGTTCAGTTCATAAATTGCTTTGCTTTTTATCGTCTCAATAAAAAAATTAACTCGAGACAAAATAAAATGTACTGAGCAATTAAGTTGCTTTTTTGGAGAAATGCATCTTCACTCCCGCTGTACATCGTACCATGCATACCACTCTATAAATACAATATTGCTTCGGGACGGAACTGTAAAATGTAGACATTTGAAATGAAACTAGAGAAAGGAAACGCAAGTGCATTAAGTTTTCATTCTGTCTGACGTAGGAGTAGTGGGTACATTACGTAGCAGTTTTATTCTTAATATGCAATGCAAATTAAACCAAAGGGACCTGGTAGTTCATTCTATGCATTTGCAAGTTATATCTGATCACGAGTTATATCGCATTTTAAATATGAATAAACTAATGATAGTGCATATAAGAATTTCGGTGGCAGGGAAAGGGATTGTATGTACAGGCTATAGCAGTCTGGCAGATACCTTTACTGTTATTAGATGCTAACTTTTACGATTAGATGGGTTAGGTGGTTTGGTTTGGGTAACTTTAGCGTTAGGCTTCTGACTGCGGCTTCCCTTGTCACAAGAGAAGATAGTAGTCATGATTTAAATCCCTCGTCAATATTCTCCAGACTTGACTTGCTTTTCGTAGACTTGACTTTGACTCTTTTGTAAAAGGCTTGACTTCCACATCCGAAAGCAATATGATAAATCTCTTGCAAAGTAAGTTATACACATCACGCTATTTCTCAAACTAGTCACTAAAGTAGCCCATCCATCCCATCGAAATTCATCCGAGCCTCGTCTGGCTCAGCATTGCCTTCTTCAACGCCTTGTACCAGGCCAGGCCTTTCCCTCTCCTAGACAATTTCTATTCACTGGCTCAAGTGTCTTTTTGCAGAGTCAGTGCGGAGAACATCTTTCCCTTAAATTCATCACCAAGCCTCTAATACATTATCAGTCTTGTAATCAGTCCAAACCATTTCTGATCGTGACACGAGTCTTGTCAGAGGCGTGGACGAATCGTGTCAGCACATTGCAACCATTTTTTGCATACGTATCAACCTACTAACATTTCACTCCTATATAACTTTAACTTTACTATATACCAATAAAACCACGGTGGATGCATACTCTTTGTCCTTTCACACAAAAATGGATGGGCATACCAATATAATATACAAGATGCAGTTGGCCTTTTGGACTTTCACAAAACTTTGCAAAAACGTTAATATTAATTCATTAACCTAAGACGAACCCTATTGATTTTGCTGCAAATCGGTCCACTAGTTACCGCGCGCTCACTTTGTCTTCCTTTTGATAGTCAAAGTGATAACTTGGAATAAAAAAGTTCAATTAAAGTAAACTGTGCACGCACAAGACGAAGTGTATATTTAAGTTCTATGCTTTAGGATGATATGTACAATAGCATAGGATTTAACAAAGTGTTTAAAGAGAAATGGGGATTGAGATTCTAGCAGCATGCATATAGAGGTAAGTAGATAGATGTAAGTAGCTTGATAGCCAGATGGTTTATAATTCTTGAGCGATATTTCATGATAGGTAAGAGCAGTCTGTCGGTGGTGGGTCTAGTAATAAATGGATGTATTTGTAAAATAGGTGATGATATGGATGTGCAATATTTACGATAGATATAATTTACGTGACATAGTAAGTGATGCGTCTATAATAAGTATAAAAAGCTATCAGACATATTGGCCGCAACTACATAGAGACATAAACTATGTGGCTATTCACATGCAGTCATCTTTAATCTCGCAAGACTTTCAGTGGCCTAATTCAGTCAGCTGGAGCTATCTATCTTTTGCCTGTACGAAACGAAGGCCTACTAGTACAAACACAGCATAGATAAATGCCTGCACTCACTCAAATGGAGATAATACTATGTAGGTTGTTTGTAACTAGTGCGTCTAGGTCTATATAGTTTAGTAAGTACCTACTAATACCCTATTATACGTAGTATAAACTTTCTGAAATCACAACCCCCAGAATGTGTGTAGTAGTTGAGTAGTTGTAGTCTAAAGAAAACATCCATAAGGTACTCCATACATAATGCACTTACATTTAAACAGCCAGAGAAGTTATGTAGCTTGTACATCACATATCTACGTAAATACACTAAAGAACTGCCTCTTTCTCGCAGTAGGTACGTATTTATTTAGGTTTTCAACGGAACTAGAACTTGAAAGTGCATTTACCATTACATTATACTTTTATCTCGTAGGCTAATGTACACTCGTTTAGAATGCATGTACTTTGAGACTTAACTAACCAGTTATGCATACACCTAGCGTTTTTATTGTATAAGTGTCTGAAGTAGGAGTGAGGTAGGAGTATAGGTATGTGCATACATTATAGATAGTTGAACTCTTTTGACTAGATAAAGGCAAAGTTTAAGTAATGTAATGTAACCGAAGTTTATGTAAAAGTTGACTACTAAGTGTATAAGTATAGAGAGAGCAGTTTTTCACAAGTGTCCTTAGTGTAAGTGAGAGAGTGGTGGATGTAGCCGTTGAGTGAGGGGGCGAAGGGAGACTTTCTCCCTAAATTTGAATCACGACAATCCATCTTCCACACAGTTCAAGACACATTTTAATCTGATAAGTTTCCTACGGATCTGCTCAGGATTTGGCACGAGAGCAAAAAGACGCTGCAAACAAGCCAAGCCAGCACAGCAAGGCAGAGGAAAGAAAGGACACTCCGCCAAAAGCACAAGAGCCAAACACCAGCAAAGATTTACAGATATTACTGCCAGTCTACGTGGAGATATCCGAGAGTACTATATCGTGTTATGTTACTTTTACTTTGGGTGAACCTCCACTGGAAAATTCTTAAATCCTTTCTTTCTTCTTGCCGTCTTTAGCAAGGAGCCTCCTGTTTTCAGCTCCGTCGACTTTCTTCGTTCTTTCTCCACTCCGTATTACCGTTTGAATCTTCACTTCACTTGATTCTTTTTATCTATGTACATTACACACAAAGATATCTCGTGAATGTATACACACACACTTACAAGTATGTGTTGAATGAGAATGAGTGTGCAGTGCATTGCATGCAACGATTACTCCCTTCAATATCCCAATAATACTTCATACATACATACCTATCTAGTGTCTATGTAGATATACTCACCCACTCACACTTGGATATATTATATCTATCTGTCTATACATACCTACTCACGTTTTACCAATTCTACTCTCGCCATTTAATCGATAACCAACTGAACTGATGTGAGCTGCTGAACTGAAGTGAAAGTCAGAGACAGTGAAAGTAATACAAAGCAGAAGCTTTCTCTGCATCTGTTCATTGGATGAGCAAGTCTCTTATGGAGCCATGTATCTACTTGTATAGTAACAAAACCTATCAGCGAAAGTAATGTGCACCTTTATAGCTGTCTTGTAAAGTCTATCTTCAATCTTATGCTTTCTCTATATAACTCTGGAGTCACGACGACTTGGCTTGCTTTGGTTCAGATTGAGAGTCAAGACGGGCCGCTCTCAACTCACACCACATCACACAAGCCTTTTACTGAACAATTGATCTCTGACATTTTGCCACAATAAAAGACTCACGAGAAAACTTATCTTTTCTTCTGCCTCTACATATACTAACCTGCAAACTGCCTATCCACCAATCTTCAATTTTATATTGCCTTTTTATTACACATAAATGTACCTTTCCTTCTAATGACAATCATTCTTGTTTTATCTTGTAGATGTAAACCCTTTAAATTAGACTTTGTCCTTTCATCTGATTTCCTTGTATTTATATCTATAATATGTGCATTTATCTGTGCCATTATTACACTGAATCTAACCAATTGAATTATATCTTCTCAACATAATTGAATGAAATATTCCTAATTATAGTTATTAGCGTAGAAAATCCTTTGAGTGCGTGGATACTTACAGACAGTACAAGTATACTTCCTTGTACAGCTTAAGTTGAGTATTTGAATGTGTAGGAGAAAGAGGACTATAATTTTACTTGGCTGTTTAGAGCAGAATGGTTTTTATGTAATGTGATACAATGTAAGGCAATGAAGTTCTCACTTTTTCCAGTGCTTTGCCACTGTCTGTGTCCTTGCCTTCCCTGCTCTGCTCAAAGGAGTAACAAATGGCACTAATTTTTTCTCAGAGACAATTACCCAAAAGACATGGTTAAGGGCCATTTCCCAGCAGATATTAGAGCAAAAGTAAAAGCTTATCAGCTCATTCTGCGATGTTTAAAGGAAAAGTTAGCTGTTTGATTAAGAGCTATAGGATTTTTATTGCCCATTTTTATACATAAGCTATACATTAGATAAAAGAGGGAAAGAAGAGAAATTGAATAAAGTTGCATATAGTAGTCGAGAAGAAGTGGAATGGTTAGGTATACATTGTAGTCTCATCTTCCTCACATAATACATACAGTGGAACCGTACAGATTGACTGCATTCCTCCATTTGCTTGGTTCGTGTATTCGTAAAAATGTCTGGCATTAAGTAAGTAGCACAGTTTATAGGAGAAAGGACCTTGAGGCAAAAAAAGACGAGAATTCCTCTTTTGAATCAGACAATTGAAGGCACATAGTGCACTGATTGTGAGAAAGAGAAACAAGGAAAAGGTGGTCGTTTCCTTCCAAATGGACCAAGTCTAACGGAAAACAGCCCGAGACAGACAGACTGACAGATAGACACAGCCACGGGCAATTTCCATTAATAAAATCCATTCCTACAACAATTTCCATCATTCTGCTCAGATCATTTCACTCTCCAATAACATGACCACGTCTAACCCTACACAACCAATATTCCCCATCAACCCACCAGGAATTTCTCTATCTCCATAATTACCAGCCACATGTTTCAGGTATCTGCACAGCAGCGAAGGTTATGCATTTGCATCCTAGCTAGTCACTACCTCGTAAACTTTAACTGCAGCCTTTCTACATTATCACACACCAGATAGATTTGGCATAATAAATACTAAGTAAATTGGTTTAATCCTTTCCCTAACTCTCCCTTAATCTTTTATGTGAAACTTTAACCAGAACCAAATACTTTACGGTAATTTGTGAATGTACTTTTAATGTATGCATCACTGGGCGGTAGGTAAATAAGTTATGTCCTCTAAATTCCATTTAGCTGTGACAATAATTTATTATTACCGTATTTAGAACGAACAAAATTAAATTGAGAATTAAGGCTTGTAGTGTAGAACAATGCATAGAGATTTAGGCTGACCATGCAACAGGGCTTACAATAATACCATTACATAAAATTCTAAAGCCATAAATACCCATATTGAATTGACTAGAAATAAGCTCGTCCTACGGACGAGGTAGAAACGGAACTTTATAGAATCTTCATGATAATAGTCCCTTAAAAAAGTTTTCACTGTGTAACCGGAAACGAAATTTGGTAAAGATCTGATGTAAACTGTAGGAGACGATGCTGAAAAAAATGTTGCAGACGGGAGCTTGTCTTTCGTTCTTTCAATGTTGTATAAATTTCAAAAATTCATAAAAGGATTTCTATGTACGATCGTTATGAAAATTGGCACAGGAGTTGTAGAAATATTTTGAAAAACTTTTATGAAACTTATTATCTTATTATGTAGATTTACGGGTTTTAAAGTCTAGTACACTTTACAGGATGCAATTGTATGGAATATTGATTCGTGATGCAGGATTAGAGTAGATAGTTAGGTCACGGGGATTGCATTGGGGGTATAACGATGAATTTTCTTGGAATTAATTTCATTGGATGTGGTTTGTATGTTACCCGGCGGAGAAGAGGTCTTGTCTTGTGTTTACCTGATTGACGGAGCCGGTGTTGGAATGGAGGCCGTTTATGCATGAGGAAATGTAGGTTAGACGGAAAGGAGACCCGGAGGAAATAAAGGAAACGTGTTGCAATTATAGTATATCGTCCTTGTTTCTTTATCTCTCTTGATAACCAGTGTGAGTCCAGAGTCACCGTGGTGCAGTTAGTGTGCTGGAGACGAGTAGGTAAGTGGTTAACAGTAATGGTAATGATAATAGCATCGAGGACAAAAGATAAAGCCCGCATGTATAGTTGAGTTGTTTGCTGGCCGACACAGACTCGAAGCAAAACTATAAATGTTTCATTTCATAATGATCCTTTTTCCTTTTGTGCACCGATCTTGTCCTGATTTGCCAGGAAATTCACCGTATCCGGTGCACTGACGATCAAAAAACAAATTGAAGCTAGACGGATAAAATAGGAAGATTTCACGAGAAAAAAAATTAAGAAAGAGCTAACTAACACTGCTATTAAATTGACTTTACGATTACAGATTATAGCTCTTTCTTAAGGAGTGTGTTGTCTCGAGTACCTTTCGTTTCTGTATGTTTGTAGTAGAGTTTAGCATGTGTGTGTAGGTATTGCAATAGTCAGTGCTACAGATGCGTTTAAGTACTGCATTCAGGTCATAATATCTTTTGTTTCATACAGGAGTTCAATCTTATCTCATCAGTTTCATCATTGTGATCATGATAAAAGCTATCATTGTCTGTTTTAATAGACCTTGTTAGTACTTTCCCTCATCTCTTCATTTCTATTGGGCTAGTCCACTAATCCTAAAGGCGAAATTTCCTTTTGTGGTTTGACTGTTTTGCGATTGTTGGTGACTCGGTACTCGAAGCTCCTCGTTATTTTATTGTCGTCACAAGCCAAAGCAATGTAGGCATTAAAACATCTCACTGAACATGTAAGTACACTATTGAACTTAAACAACTTAAGTGAATTGCCGTGTTTAGCCAGACTTGCCTCTTCATTTCCCACTAGCAACAACCCTCATTGTGGCCAACGGCCTTTCTTCAACAACATTAATGATTCTGACCTTTGCACACTCCTCCTGTAAGACCTTTTACATGGAACACCAGCCCACTTAATTGTCTAAGACTATCTCGTAAATCCGCAGAAAACTTCGTGACAAATCTTATCATAACCTCGAATGCATACAGCATGTATTAGCACACCTTAATTTATTGTTCGACATTTATGAAGCAGGAACTATTGATTTATCTATCTCCAACTCCATTTCCTCAATGATGAAGGTTATTTCAAATTGGCAGTTAATAATTAATAACGTATATAGTAGGTGGAATTTGTTTGAAGTTAAAATTGAGAATTGACCAATTAAGCATTGTTAAAATTATGTAAACCAGAGTAGTTTGGAAAAAGCGGATAAAAAAGACATTAAAAATTCTTTATGCAATCCCAGACTATTTTGATCAAAACTACATCATTATCGATTGACATAGTATTATGAAATAGTTTGTCACAATCCCCATAAATTCGATCAAATCTATTTCGTCATATTACTATTCAAGTTTTCATGCAATAAATCTGCTTTGCCCTATTCTACTCTGGCTTATGTCTGTTTAACAATGGTTTATTTGTGTAACATATCTAATACTGGTTAAATTACATACACAACAAAACATACTCGGACACAATCGTCTATCACTGACTGGTAGAATTTATTTTCGAGGGAATAGTAAACATGAAGGCGAAAAGTAGCGGATAAGAAAGGCATTGGATGCCATTAAATGTGAACAGGAGAAAATATGTATAGTATTGGAGTTGAAAAGAAATGTGGATAGTTATTTCTAGCGCCTTGAGAAATAGTTCACAGAATGGTGTACGATGTACATATGAAAATACGTAAATGTAGAGGATATCTGACAGAGGATCTCTAATAAAAGTTTGACAAATGCCATCAAAGGCTTGAGTAAGAGGCTATTTTTGTGTAGGAAAATTTACGTCCAACCCTTCCTCCAATAAAATTGGCATCATAAATATGGTTAACGTATCCTTCATCATTCTCTGACCCAATAGTTACATGGAAGAAACGAACCCTCTTTATAGTTTATGATAGAGCATTGATATAGGATTCTATTTGGCAGACAAGACGAGCCTGCATTACATAAACGTTACATTACAAGAGTCGGAGATTTACAGGCCTTGGGGTTACTCATGCAAGAGATACGATTCCATATGATGTAGTAATACATTTCTGCCTCGTTGTAATGGCTTTATTCTCCATTCTTCTGTTCCCATACTAATATTAAGGTATTTTAACCGGTGGTTCCTATTTAAACCTTGTCGATACATGTCCTATACCCCCATTATTCTGAGGAAATGGCTACAACGCATTATACATCCATAAGCAACTGTGTACTCTACTCTCATACAAAGGCACCAAACTTTTCTGCGGTGTGTACCAGTTTGGCAGTAGAGCGAAAGCAGGAGATCAGAATGTGTATTTTTATGTAGCTTCTACCACTATAGCCTAACTTATCTGAACAGCATTATGCATGAATTTTTGATTTTCGCAAATTGCTCAAATCTAGACACTTACATAGTGAATGCACAACATTACACTGTGTGCTGAAATATTTAGGAGGCTTTTAGAGAGTTCGACTGGAAAATCCCACGCTGCATAGGAACTCAAGACCTAATTTCACATAGAGGTCTGCAGAATTTAAAGGAGCACAGTTGATCCTCCCATTTTGAAGTCACTCCGTTTATCAACACACAATTACGATGGAGCCCACCGTCAGGCTTCCCATTTAACCAATTTGAAAAATTTAATGGCTGAAAATTGGATATCCAATGAAAAGTCCCTTCGCTGAAAAAATCTGTTGCTCCAATCCAAAGGTGCTTATCTACGGAAAAGGGAAACAGGAAATTAAATGGCATTTGCATAGCAGACTGAGACTAGTCACTGTAGATAGTAATAATTAGCTTGTTAAGACTTAATGTTTATATTTTCGAACTTGACATAGTTAGCAGATATTTTGCAACAACATCATATTCTTCTTCCGTCTCTATTGATGCTATACGCATGCCGTGATTGTGGCAGTATTCAAGAGTCTCAAACCATGTCGCCTGTTATTAACGAAAGATAATAATGAATGAGTAATATAACCAAATAGAGGTTTGTTGTACAAACACTACTGGATTTGCTTTAATTTACCTCTTTCATGGCAGAGTAAAAGTTTTTCGTACCTGCTGTACCTATCACATGCATGCAAGGTGCAGCCCGGACACCTAAATCAGTGGTGGGGAGAAAATTATTTAATTATTAGCAAAAAAATCGTGCAATATGTGAGATTCAATGATTTTTTTCTTACCAAATATTAAAATTGCAATGGAGAAAGTGAGATAGGACACTAAATTCATGATCTTTCACAAGAAGGACAGGCAGCCGTGACTTGCAAATCAAGACTGAATGGTTTTAAAACAAATTTTTTAAGCCACGATCAATTTTAAGAAGGATAGACAGCTAAAGTAAACCATGAAGAAATATAGGTTAGTCTCTATTATTAGTCTTAAAAATAAGAACACTTATTTATGCACCATAGGAAAACTACGCAATATCCTATAGGGTTATATCATGTGTGTACTAAGTATTTGGATGTTGACAAGTGAAATGTAATGGATGATTAAATTAGTCTCATGTTACTCTTTGGAAATGTGTTTTAAACAATTTTATTATATAGCACTAACTAATGATAAGAACTTCGTAGCACGATTTGTGCTTGAATGCAGTTATAAGTATTATGTTCTCATTATATGCATATCTCCATGCGATATTATTATGCACACCCAAAACAGCTAACAAGCTCCATAATATTTCAATCGAGACAGTTCATTTGGGTTTGAGTTCATCTTCAGCCCTACAGCACGGAGCAGGAGCTTACAAAGCATGTGTGATGGAATATGGAGCATTCCGATGAAGACAATGATGGATTCAGAAAGCGTACGCGTTCGGAGAAAACTAGACGATAAAAGACAAACCCTTAAGGCAAAGTCCTAATTCTTGTGTGTGCATATGAAGTAAACTATCATCTTCTATTTTCTCCTCGTTTCCGAAATTATTAGGTACTAACTTTGCAAGTATAAATAAAATAATTTTCTATGCCCCACTTTATTACATTCATGTTCTGTGGACGTACATAGCATTATTAAGTGAAATGGAATACAAAAGGGAAATATAATATGCATAATACACACACATGCTTATCTACAATAGGAAGTACCTACAGCACTTTACTACGTCTTTAGTATTTAAAGCTAGCAAAACGTACATATGGACTTACAAAACTTATTGCGTTCCAAGAACATTGATAGCTGTAATAGACAAGTACGCACTCTTATCTTAAATATTTGCAAATCTAGGGCAATGATATGCTGAGTAAGTCATATCCTCACTAAGAAGTCAATATCCATTCATGTCTTCTTGTCGTCTTATAAAGTAGTGGGTACAAAAATTTTGTCGCATAGTTGAATTTTGTTTCGCAGCTCCTTATGTCAATTCTTTTTCTGGCATCATTAAAGACGCAATAGGACACGAATAGCAAACTAAAAATACCAATCATTCGCCAATTATCGTAACAACATGTTCACAAGATATTTTATTCTCCTGATGTGTCACATGTAAATACTAGTAAACGGTAACTCAATACTCGCTATCCGCAGATATATTTATCTTTTTATTATTTTGGTCCCAACCCTAACATTTTATATGTCTTTAGTCTCAAGGTAGACTTTTCTTATTTATTGATCTTAGATGTTTGGCAGAGCTGAAGCTAAAAATATTTTTGCCATTTTTAAAACTGAATTGGCAAAGTACTAGTGAATACTTCCTTTATTTGGTCGTACTAGTATAATGCACTTCAGTTGCACAGGGTCTGGCTTGAGACAAGGTCACCTTGCTAAAACAGGTAGCTAAAAATACAATTTAATTTAAGAAACAGTGCGTAGTCGGCGGGGGAGGATTGGGAGTTCTTATCTGAATTAGGGTCTGACTGAAATGAAAACCACAGTCGAAGAGTAGGTCCTTATAATGTTTGCTGTTGAAATTAATTCCATGCTGAGTTGTATAAGGAAAATAGGAAAGTTAATAATAAAACAACAGAAAGTTACACATTGGTATCTTTCGTCTTATCTGACGCTCTTGGAAGTTGGAGCCTGAGGGATGCTTATCATTAGTTGGCTTTCCCTACGGGAACTCAATGAGAAATCAAAGGTTCATTAAATCCACGCTACTTTATGCATCCGGACCTTCCGGCAAGATTTACCGATAAACCAAAATAAATCTCCAGCCAGCTGCCAACCAGAACTTTCCCATATCCAATCCAATTCAAGACCAGGACGAACAGAACACATCGACTGAATATAGTATTTGGGTGCACAGAAGCAAAATGTGTAAAGATACGACTGGATCTCATTGCAGCGTATATCTGATTTAACTCATTTGTAAATGATTTCTGGTGATATCTTTTCTTGGCGGCATGTCGTCTTCCGTATTTGTAGAGTCTATCGGGACTGTCGCACACCCCTTTTCCCTGTTTCAGCGATTCTCTTCATTGGTGTATGTCTGCGCGTTTCCCGACAAAAAGTCAAACCAAAAAAGTGCCGAAACTCAATGCTTGAGAGGAAGTGAAAGTTTTTTCAATTGATCTTGATTTTCTTTCTGTAAACACACAAAGGGGCAAAAGGGCAGTCCGCTTCAGTTATGTTCACTCGGGGAGATACGGGCAATAGTTTCCTTATGTACCTACAATTGAAGTTCGTTTCACTTTCTCCTCCATACATTATGAAAAGCGGAAGAAAGTTTACAAACTATTTCAAAGTTACTTTTGAATACGCTACAGATTGTTCATTCCTACAACAGTGTGCTTAGTAATAAGACATTTCTACATTACCTGCATGTGTACGTCATAAAGAAATGTAGCGTAGTGCAGATAGCTTCAAGCTCCCGGCCTTTCAATACCAAGAAAACCCACAGAGAGGTTCGCACAACAAAAACTAATCTATTGCACAATGGTTTTCAGCTCCTTTTATGCTATCTTACATAACTTATGTATTTGTTCTGCATCCACATAGCCTATAACCTCGCTAATTGTTACCTTACGAAAGCACGATCTTCGGTTCCTTGTTCTCTGGCACTCAATTCAAAAGGTCAAGTTTCCTTCCTCCAAAGATTACTCATGAAACCAAAGTTGCTATTGCTTCTAACTATCTAATGTTCTCGACTACTCTCGCACTTCCCTCTCATCCTTAAAACGCAGATCCATTAATTCAGTTATAAATACTTTTCCTTAATTATATTAGGTTAAGCAAGGAAATACACGCTTAATCCTCTGAGGGTTCCTTCACTACTTTTACTTTCTCATTTTATTCTCCTCCCGTTGTACCTTCAGTGCAAAATGATGTACCGACTAATCGTAAGTAAATAGAAATCTTGGCTAAGTAGTTTTCTTTTAGCAATGCGTGGGATGCTGAAGTTTTACGCAGTTGTAATTGAGTTTGTCAAAGTCTAAGCGGGCTATGCACAATGAGCAACCTAAGTAAACAAGCTAGCTATACCGGTGTGTATGTTGGGAGCTATTTACAGAGTAGAAATGTGGTATACTCAACAATTATTTTCCTTTTATCGTAAGAAATTCACAGGCAGCAGTGTTTATGTAGATATTTCTTGGAAGAAAATCTTTTGAAGTATGTTAGCAATTCAGGGGAACACATTAGCTTGTAATACCCATAACGGTTTATATCTGTAATATGCGTCACTACAGATTTGTACTATAGCTACTTTCTCAGACTTCAAAAGCAAAGCATAATACTACTACGTATTTACTTATAATTGAATAGCAACATTTTTCAAATTATTTACCTGCTAATGTCGTCAGTGAGAAGAATCTCACCCACAGATGAATCTCAGAGAGTTCATGAGTGGGAGGTAAGTTAAATGTAGTTAGATGGTAATCAAATAACAAAGAGTTACTTAAATCAAGATAGGTAAATTAGGATAAATAGTTAAATACGCACTCGCGCCATCCGCGTGAACTTGTTCACCATAAAACGTATGTCAATATTTAACTGATGTCTCTTGTTGGAAATGTTCACGAATTTTCTTCGTTTAGACACAGAAAAAATGAATATTTTAAAGACCATATGCTTAGGCTGCGCATTTAAAGAAGACATTTAATTTTTCATGAAACCACTTAATTCAGATTTCCAGGATATTGCTCCCGAGGTCTTCTCGGGTTCCAAGGACCACTTTGGTGTTTAACTTATGAGAAAGTTAGAAAATATTTTCTAAGAAGGAACAGTTATCCTAAGATGACGAAATGACAATGCACATTTGAAATTGTGTGTATGTAAATAAGGATATAGCTTCATGGTTCAATATTGATAGTGGTATAAGTTTAGTGGTCGACATTTATCAGTACTATAGAATAGAAGAAAATTGCATTTTCTTTTGAACGAACTTGGAGAATGCTTACAGTTATAGAATAATAGGACGCAAGGGGTGACTTCAACAAATATTACTTAGGAGGGAAGACTGCAGGTAATAAGTGTTAGTACAGCAATTCATTAATATAATATAGTTGGCAGGTTAACACATATACTTATCGTAGGTATAATATTATGCATCCTTTACTACTGCCCCGCTGTTGTGCTTGCAGCATTTTGTTTTCTATTTACGTACTGTCTGTAAATTGGGCATATTACACAGCCCAACTCAGCATGTACAAGGTAGATAACATTCTCTCATCTCACTAAGCAAACCACCAACTGAAATTTAGAAAGCTGGTAGGTTTCAGCTTTGCTATGTTCGTAATTTTACTGTGTGTATAAGATAGGTGTGTGTTTATTTGTTGGAGTAGAGTAGAGGAGGTGACCTGACATGAATGCATATTTATTTGCATAGGTAACAAGAAAATGAATGCTGTGTACAAATGTGTAATCTACAACATAATGAATACAGTATAATAATAGTGCCTATAGGGAGCATACGCATGGCTGTTCTTAGTGTACAGCATCTACGAACAAAATATTGTGGTATTATTCAGTACCTTATTATGTCTTAAAGTCGAGAAACAAAGTAAACTCAAGAGCGAACTGAAGTGAACCCTCATGAGATTATCTTTAAGAAGAGACAAGTTGAAAGTCAGGGACTTTGAGGCATGCCGCACTTGCATTCTGAACGCACACAAAACCAGTGGAGCCCAACACTCGACTACTAAATTGTGAAGGTGCCTACCTCAGAACGGTACATTGTACACTGGAAGCTACAAATATATCGCTCTCTTGTCTCCTGTGTCGATAATTTGGGATTTTCCATGGCTTTCCCCTACTTTCCTAAAAGATAGTCCTTAAGTTTGGAGGAGGCGACTTTGTTCCCGATGTTTCTCAGTTTGAGTTTACTTTAAGTTTGGCAAGGTCTGGTTTCATTCTGGTTTTGGTTCTGATGTGGCTGAGCTCAACTCTGCTAAACTAAACGGACTTAAGATAGCTTAGGTTAGTGCCTCTGAAGAAAAAGGGAGAAAAGTCTCGTAGCTTTTAGTTTCACTTTCCCCACCATATCTTTCAGTTTAGGGCTGAAAGTATAAGTGAGCAAGTAATGTAATGTATGAACGTAACTTACCAACAAAGGAGAACAGAAAGTAAATATCTAGCCGATCCAGACAAGCAAAAAGGTAGAAGAGTGTATTATCTATATTCCACCTACGGAAGTGTAGATATGGCCTTACAGATTATTAAGTGCACAGTGTATAGAGATATTTGTATGTAGCTTACTTGCCACACAGCACAGATCCACTAAAACGTACTTCCTCATCTTAGTCTCTTAAAATTCTTGGTTCGTTTCCCTCAACTCGGCCAGTCTGTCTTGTATCCTTGTAGAGTACATCGAGATATCTCACTCAAAGTGATAGTAGATTTCCCAAAGTGCATTACATGGAACGGTGAAGAAGGGGAAAGTACAAGTCTCATTGCTCCTTATGCTCACCATCATTTCTCTCCCTTCCTTTTAACCTTCCTGGTCCTCTCTTACTTATTTAGGCAGAACTAACTATAAATATAAACTACATTATACCAATACTATACTACATATGCTGCACTATAGACTATGAAAGGAAAATATAGAATTATTAGCCAGGAAAATGTAAGTAGGTACTAAAGTGCAATCTTTGGGAAAAAGCTACCCTTGTGCTTTCATTATATAGCTAATTGTAAGAACACCAATTTAATGGTCGTGTCTGATGTCTGAGTATGGGATAAAAATTTATTGATGCTTTTATCCTCTTAAGGAGCAAAGGAGAAGGGAGCCTGCAATAATTAGTATTATCATTTAAAATGATTACATACCTCATTGATTTCTGTATTATGTCTGTATACATTGATTGTTAATAATTTACTGGAGACTAAGCACTGTTTGTCAGAAGTAGAAAGGAACAACTTGTAAACGTTAAGAATTGGTGAGTAAATAGGGTCGCTAAATTTGAAAAAGTTGGGTCCTGGAGTGAACGCTTTATGTGTACAGAGGAAATCCGTGAGCTAACTTTTGGTCTATTTATATTTGTATGAATTGTTCGTTTGTTTCATTTGAAGTTGGAGTAAAAGTTGTCTTGGCATTTCTTGTCTAGTCTTTTGTGTAACATAAAGTGAAGATGACACAGACAGTAACTATCTATTCTACGGTGGTGATGGTGAAATGCATACCTTGCTCACTCTCACTCAGTCACTCTCGCAACACTCACTCACTTTCCCTTCCATTATATTGCAACAAATGGTTTGAAGGGAAAAGAAAGAGACAAGACGGAGAGAGCAGGAGGAGAAAGTACAAATAGACGGTGCTTTCACTGAAAAGAAAGCTACTGCTATATTGTGTGTATTGTCATATTGTGTAGTATGGATATGAGAGAGGTCCTAATACATCCGAACATACGTAGGAAAACATTGTCTGAGAGTAAAAGGAAAGTATCGTATAAGTCAGTAGAATGCCGCAGGTTCCCCTATTTCTATTTCCATTATTTCTACTTGTAAGTAAGTAAGTAAAGTGGATAGCAGTTCTTGAGTTGCGTTCGTTTGGTTTGGTTGACTGTCTTTTCTTTCCCCTCCCTAGACACGGAGACTCAACTTTCTTGGTTTGCACTTCATATACAATACACATTGCTTTATATCTGTGTGTAAGTATAAGTCCGCTTTCTCCAGTCTGACTTGACTCCAGTGTCTTTTGGTTTGAATCTCACGAAGGATTTCTGTTTCAGTATTTCCATGAGACTAGTACAGAATAGAATCACAATATCACATTCCACTGACGTCCTCTAGGAAAACCAATGGTGTAGTGCAAACTGTAGAGCAGACAAGACAAAAGAAACAAGACAGCCTCTCCTAATGTGAAACAGACAGACAGTCCAATAGAGTACAATGACACATCAATGGCACAGACTACACAAAGATACCTAACTACTAGTAATAACCACTCTATAATATAATGCTATAGTATTTAGTGAAGTGTAGGCGCATTCAAGGGACTGCTGAATATTATTGTCCTTCGAATAGTTCTGTAGCTATTTTCTGATGTAATGTACCAAGCTCTCCAGAAGTTAATATGGTTAGGAAGGAGTTAAGGCTACTTGCCACTTGGCTATGCACGTAGCTATTAACGCTCGAATTTTGCACAAGACAGTAAATAGAAATTCTTCACTTCACATTACATCACTTGGGCAAAGTTGCGGATCCGTTATTCAGCGCAATAACGCAATTCTACTCAGTCCAACGCATTACGATGTGAAAGATACTTATACACAACAACTATGACTATACTACTTATAGACAGCATTACTACATAGGAACTTGGCTTAATCTCAGTTTGCGATTCCTTCAGATTTCCATTCTCACTTTCTCCCTGTGGCATACCGTGACAAGTCCTACACATACCTTTCGGGTTTTACCCGTTTTGCATATAAGGCAATTCTACGCAGTGGTTCTATAATTTATGTGTTGCTATAAATGGAGGAATGGAAGTTGTATAGCCTTGGTTTGTGTAATGTAAGTATAACATGTACATAGAGACAGCATGGGACTATCTCAGTAGTAGTCTGTTGGCTTGTCTTCTTGAGATGTTAGGACTGCTAATACAAAGTGATATGCATGATGATAAAGGAAAGTTTGAATATTATTAAAGCTGAGAAAATTCCTTGAATTTCGTAGGAAAACTTTGGTTGTAGGTGTAAAGTGAACATACGTATAAATACACAGATACATAGATAGAGCAGAATATTAAGCAGAGACGAAACGGACAGGACAGAGTCGAGTGAATAAAAGCGAATTCCCTTGTCTTTGCTCCTCGTCTTGGTAAACAGAGTGAGAGAAGAAAATCTACATGGAATTTGAAATGACAATAAAATGGAAACCATCACTAGTCTGTGAATGCCGAGAAAGAGGACATGTTAGCTTGTTTACCTTAAGGCAATTCAAGACTCAAGTCAATATAGATGGTTGGAGAAAGTCTGAATATAAAATCTACCTGTGGATGAGGAAAAGGAGGAAACAATGCAATTTCTATTTCACAATAAATCTTATCGCAGTCTTTTCTTGTTACACGACTCGCGTCTGTTGTGTAGCTTAGGCGTGTACCTTTCCTCTAAAGAACTGAATTGCAAGCACAGCGTATTGTATCAATATTTGTTTCTTGTAGCTGTCTTTGTCTTCACACTTTCTCCATGAGGGAAAACGACAAAAAATAAACGCCCTTGAGTGGAAAACAATATAGATCTACATAGACACACATGATTTCTCTTATATTACGTAAGCCCCTAGATTTTAAATTTATGTATAGTAGTAGGTGTGCACATTGTTTCAAGTCGTGTACAAGAGAAAGTAATTCAGAAGGGGGAATTCCTAAAATGAAATAGGAGGCAGAGTGTGAGGGAAGGGTAGGAGCTGTCGGGAAACAGACGTGCATCACAGAGTGATTGCACCTGAATTAAGCATCCGTGAACATTTGGAAAGAATTTGCACTAGATAACAATAAGACTGGATTTCAAGCTGTTACATTACTTACATGTTCTCATATAAGTCTGTGCATGTCTTTGCGTGGAAAATTGAAACTCCGTTCACTTCAGTGCAATTCAAGGAGAAAGTCTGTAAAAGGGGTTGAAAAGGAGAAAGCAGAGAGAAAGAAGAAAGTGAGGGCAAAGAGCAGAATAAAGTACATTGTATCATCCCATAGTATCACAGTCAGATCCCTGAGTGCTACTCCAGTATGTAGTAGAATCAACTGCACCGACAAAGCAAAATGTACTTTGTGCGGAACAAGTAATGTAGGGCAACGAGAACAAAACTCCACGATATGCATGCATCCGCAATTGTGCCTTTTCTCTCCTTTGCATATCTACATGTGCTATTACCTAATGTAACGTACTTACTATCTCCTAACCATAACTGTAAGTAGCTACACTACTTACTCAAACCATGGAAATCTCTATAAATTCCGTGTATGTTTTCAGTGTAAAACTTGGAGGGAAATCTCCATTATATGTGGAAGTATAGGTTGCAAAAGCTAGAGAGACTACAGCCAAGTATTCTAATATATTTGGCTTAGAGCTCTCTCTAGGAAATGTGGCCAAGGTGAGCTGAGTGAGGAAATGTTAGCAGAGAGAGAGAAAGAGAATACATACAATAAAATTCACAGAAAAGAAATGCAAAGATCAGACCAAACGAAACAACGAGCCTCCAGTTTGCTTTTTCCTTCGCTCAAGGAACATCAAGAAAGGAAAATGTTTAAGGATGCAAGTCATATTTGGCCTCTAGAATATTCTTTTATTCCTCCTCCATGTACAGCTCTCCCCGACAAATGTGAGCACCTACAGATAAATACTTTACACATCTATTAGAGTGACTATAGGACTAAGCTACTATGTATATCATGTACCATTGCCTTAGAATCGAAATCTCCTCTAGTAGTAGCACTTATAATATCCCATCTTGGGTTTGCAGTGACCCGCTATAGTTCTCCTTTAGGTCTATGGTTAACTTAACTCACGTTTGACTTGGTTTGGTTTGGTTCTTGATGCAGCAAAGATGTAGCCGGAAGTCAAAAGGAGTCGACATGAAAAGAGTGGAAAATTATCAAAGAACTTGTACTGGAGTGTAGTAGTGAGAAAGTCAAGAAGTTAGTTTCTTTATATAAATAGCATTAATGGTAGTTAAACTACATCCACACAGACAGACTCCTCACAGACAGACAGATATAAACCTTAAGGGATAAATGAGGGGGAATGAACGCTAACAGACGAAAACTTTCTACAAGCCTAACTAAACACCAAAGAATGAATTGCATGGATTAATACGATGGAAAGTGCCGCTCTAACATCTTTCATACTACTGCTAGTCACTACTACACTTATTACGAATATTTATTTTGTAAATTGCAAACATCTCGAAGTAGCAGTAATTCTTGTCTAGCAGCTAATAAAATCTGTAGTATAGGATGCACTGTAAAATAAATAACTGTTCTATCCCCAGAAATGTCTAACAATGAGTTGGAAAACTTGCATTCGTGTTTCTTTGTCATTCAGCTCCGACGAACAGATGTATCCAGCCTGTTCATAAAATAATACAAATGATAAACTTTTAAAAATGTCTTAATAAAAGATGAAACATTTTCCATTTGACAATACTGAAAGAGCAGAGCACAAAAACTACTGACAATCAGTAAAACAGAGTAAAAGAAAAGTAGCACAATTTATGGAAACGTAAAAGTAAAACACAAATACCTAAACAGTAGTGCAGAGGTTGAAAATATACGAAAGCTAGGAAGTTTTGAGTTGAAGTCGATATCTTATCTGCGAAAGGATGCAAGTGCGCCTTGGAAATGGCGTGAGGCTGTGATCAAATTACGTAGTTGTTCTGCTGCTTTGCCTTTTAAATTGAGCTGGATTTTGGTAAAATTTAGGCCACCATTACCATCAGCTTTTTCTTCTTGATCTTTTTCTTTGTTACCACAAACGGGTTAAGTACATTTCTAAATTCAAATAAGACTTTGTGATGTGGGGAGCGAGAGATCTTCTTTATTTTCTGTTTTTCTCTTGCTATCTCTACTTCCCCACTTTTCCTCTTTCTTTCTCTGGCAAACAGAATACCCAACTAACCCACCTATTTAAGCATAAGGTACTTCCATCCAATTCATTTCAACTCTACTTAACTAACGAGGAGGAGAGGAAATCAAGGATAATCAAAGGATTCTTCTTCAACGTCAACTTCTTTGAACAATCTCATAAATGTAATATTGCTCACAACCTCTGCCAGAGATAACTAGTTCTATCAGTCAATCCTCCATACCTGGCTATGTTAATAATATCTTATGGGTGTGTACTTACTTATAAAGTTATATATAGAGTCAGATAAATTCTTTTTTATCTACATTCAGAAAAACTCGCTTAAACCTACACAATTAAGTCTACAGATATAAGCAAACTATGCACATACTGCTAGATACAATAAGCAAATGACTCTCTGTTCCCATTCAGTCCACAAAACATGCTACGCTACTCAAATGAAATGATTATGATTTATCAAAGTGCTTTTGTAGGATTTTCCTCGGTTACATTACACGGATGTTAGGACAAGACCTAGAAAATTTAATGAGTTATACTGTAACCTGGCTCACTGAGTGACTAACTATCAGGGAACTAAACTTCCCCAAATCCATTTCAACTGCAGTACACAACTTTTCATTTACATGTTATGTTCAGGACACATAAATACCTAGCGTAACAATAAAATAATACACTTAAGTATGCATAGTTGAACTGAACCATATCGTAACCCTCATGAAATGAATTGAGCAGACAAATGTTGACTTTCCGTGACTTACATAGGTAGGTACTTTTATGGATGTAAATACTAAATTGTACACATACGATGATTCAACTGAAGGGTACCGAGGAGGGAGACGTTTTCTATAAAGTTGTTTTATGTTTTATGCCTCATGCCCTAATCCATGAATATATTATATGGATTAAACTTTAAACCGTTTAAGTAGTCCCTGTGCATGTGCACCGTGACATTTTATTCACAATCAGTCAGTCCGTTTGTCAATTTCCTACCGAAATGTCCATAATATGATAACTGGACAATAAACTGCTTCTGTTGAAGTACCCAAGTTTTTAATTATACCTAAATCGACCGCAAGTCAACGGAACATGGAATAAGGATGAAATTCTATATTTAAAGCTGAACAGTGACTATAGTGGGTGCAGATACTTTATACAGCTTGCAGATGAATATTTTTTGGAGATTGAGACTAAAGTTGTAAAACAGTTCACAACCATTATTTAGCCATGCTAGGAATAAAATCAGATATAATATGCAAATGAATGCCATTTTCTTGAACAGATATAAGTATCACGGGACAGAAACTAGAGTACCTATGGTTGTCGACTGTCGAGTGACAGACTGGCATAGAAGAGAAATATGAATTTTGTTTTGTTGTAAATATATAAGCCGTGTATTGTACGGCTGGTGGAGAATAAATGGATGCATTGTTTTTAAATCGGATTAAATTTCTGTTGTGCACAATATGCACAACGAAGCATTAATACTGTCCCAGAAGACTTTGCTGTGAACAGAGATAGAGAAATTAAACATAGAGCTGTGTATGTAATGAACCATAATAAAATTGTATAAAAGAAACTGCATTCTGTCCGTAGTACACAGAGACATGCACATACAATTGTAATGCATCCTATTAAGTATTAAGTCTCTTATGCAACAGTTCTGTTTGGTTCACGTTCAGCAAAGCAGATTTATTTACATTAGGAGAGAGAAGAGAGATCTACATAATATATTTTTTAATGTTTGTTCATTTTTCAGCAAGAGTCTTGTACATTAGTGTTTATAGCCATGTGTACATTTATAAATCCTTTCCATCCCAAACATTAGAGAGAGGATATTCTTTAAGAGACAGTGTCTGGAGACCATCAAAGCATGAAGGCAGCCAACTCGAAGCAACGTGAAACAAGTCAAGAGTTGAATCAAATGTCGCTCACATGTCTGACTGTCTCTCCCAGTGAAATGGGAGATTCCGAAGGAACCGAACCAAGAAGAACCTAAAACAACCAAGGCATATACGCAGTCATATTTATATACAGACTAAGTGTGATAGGGAGCTAGGAATACAAGAAAAAGGAGACAGTATGGTTCCCTTCCCGAGGCAAGATTCCGACTAAAATTACATAACAATCCGACTGAGCGAGCGGCTCCAAACGATTTTTGAGAACGGAAACAGATGATACAATATCCATGTCTTGCGTTAAATTCCAATTCACATATGTATGGGAATTATGCTATAAACGAACTATTTCATAGTAAAATCCGTTCAGCTCTCTCTCAGTTATGCGTGCAATCACAATGATTCTTACACTTACGCGACGTTACACTGTGCTCACATCACACTTATTGCCTTCCAGATTCGAATAAATAATACATTCAATGAAATCCTTATATCTGTGACACGTCCTAAGAATTCTCATGCCCTTACTGTCACACGTATCCATCCTCCTGATATACATACATATACATCAAACATACATACAGAAACGTACATTCACGTCGTCGCATCATATCTCGTTACGTTTCAACTAACGAAAATTCTGTGCTACAGTAACTAGGTACAGACAGAAAGTATTCATGCTAATAGCAATATGCATTTCACATGTAATATATCTACATAGTAGAATAAAATATTATGCTGAAGAAGGTTTCGATACTTCATACTCATAATTTAGGCAACCAACCATAACACAACAGATATACCATAGATATATCCACTATACGATACAAAATGTCAGTAGGTTATGGGTAGGTATTACAGGTGTATACCAAAACATAATAGTTGTGTAATCATGATATAGATATAAAGTTGTTATGATAATAGATGTGTAATTAGTATTACGAGAGGAGCCAAAAGCTTCTGACATAATCCAAAGTAGAAATATTAGAAGGTTAGGCGTATGTGTTGCATTGGTGGAATGGAGATCACAATCAAAAAGCACTCCTATGGTGCTGGAAGGCTTAGGTATAGTGACTACTTCGTAGTATTTGTATCTGAGTGCGATGGCTATCGGTGTAATGATGTAGATGTAGGTATTCATGTATGTGTAACACTATCTGTGCCTTGCATGGTCGTAAGGTAGTTTGGCAGTGCAACATAACGCAAGGGAAGGCACCAATTTAGGAAACATTTGGTGGTTTACTTGGTTTGGTTTGACTGCCTGTGTAGTGGCACTAGAAAATGTGATGCGATGTGAGACAGGGAACTAGGAGTGAAAGGTTTCTTGTTTTCCACCAAACTGAAAATTTTCCACGTCTCATTTTCACATTTCGAATCCACATTGACATTCTGTTCCGCTCTTGTGAAGAGTGAGTTAAGTGGAGTGAGCTGTGCTTAACCACAAAATTGGACACCAGCTGAACCTGAACTAACTTCTACTGAACTCTCTCCAGCGACACCAGGAGATAGTTATCCAGAAGTCTAAATGCGGACACTCGCATGGCACACATTCAATGCATTACAAATTACGACTAACATAATGTAACATAATCGCCACCACAACCAATGCGCACAGGCCAAAGGAAAACCATTCATTTCATACACTATTCCTTTGTCTATTCCACACCATTCACAAAACCCTGTGCACTGCACTACAGAATATAGATCTACTGCACAGATTAAACATATAACTGCCCGCATTATTACGACAATACCTAGGACTGCTTATTTCCTATCTCCAACTTTAACTATTTATTGAACAACCAAAGTTTGTGACCAATAATACTAATCTGCAAGATTTTATTTCCCATTTTGCTTTTGATAACATTACTAGTCTCGATTCTATTTGCAGGAGATGTTACGCAGAAAGGAGGTAGACAGTAAGAAACTGATACCAAACAACAACAGGAGTGACCAAACAGCCAATTTGGCCGAGGAGGATCCTAAAAATAAGTACCGAATTATTCTGCTTGAATATTTTTTTAGTTTATGGTCGTTTTTGGCAAATTCTGGTACGGAATTATGTGCACTTTAGCAATGCTACTTGTAATCCTTGAGATAATGGAGGAGCTTTGCTCTAAATTGGGTTTTCATCAAATCCACATGAGTGTATGCTATTCATGTCAATTCAAGTCAAGATAGTGCAGACAATGGAATTCTAAAGTGCGTCACTTTTGTAGTCTTGTTAGCCGTTAAGTGGTTATAGAAAAGGAATATTACTGGAAATGACATAGAACTCCTTATAATATCTATTGCTCTATTATGACACTCCTCCCCTCCCACTCGTTCAACTCAAGTTGCCTTCGTGGAATTCTTGTCCTCCATAATGATATTGAATGGGTGTCAAGTAATACGTATAGTAATGTCAACAAGGTCCTATCGCCCACCGTCAATTAGCCCAACAGAGCGCAAGATACTTGGTATTAGGGCACTTTGCTATTGTTTCCATACTTTATTCTCCTCGACTTATCCGAAATAATACTATTGCCAGTTTGCCATTCAGTGATGCAAGGACGATAGAATTGAATTGGTTACAATTTGATTTTGAGAGTAGTATTTTCATCCGTGCATTGCACAAAATGCAACACAGAAAGGAGGAGCTTTACTTTAACACAACTTTTGAATTACAAATGCAAGTATAGCAAAATTACTGTTGTACCATTGTTTTGATATTATACTAATACTTATCTCCATTTCTTCAACTCAACCAGAGATTTCAGATTCACAGTTGCCCCAGGCAGAAAAGCCCCATTTGTTGTGAATTCTGCCAAGTATAGCGTGATGATGATGAGTATAGGTGATGCCAGTGGATAAACATACATTTATCTTCTTCCTCCACTATCTGCATATCTACATACATATTTTACTTATTCTTTTTGCTGCATGTTTAAAGGCCTTTACAGCGTGAACGGTGTTGATAGCTTGGAATAGTTTTGCAAACAGCAAATAAATAATTGCGAGTAATGCACACAGTTATGCAGATTTCTGTTGTCAGTAATAGTATAATATTATGTTGCTTGAAGTCTCATCAACATTTAGCACGCCCTTCTTTCTCTCTCAGCGTTCCAACTATGTTTAATGGCAACTTTTGTTGATAATTTTGCAAATGGTTAGTTTGCTTTGTATACGTTGCAAATATGCTTTTATATCCAGGAAATAGACTCTGCTGTTAAAATAGACGAGAAAGTTCGATCTGTGCAGGTGATATGACCATCTTTGGTTCTAACGGTAGGCGTGTTGGGAAAACAAATAAATTATCATGACAGGTCTGCAGAAAAGTTGACTTGGAGCAGTTTTTGATGACTGGAGCTAAATATAATTTAGAAACCCATGACATAATTAGTGCAAGAAATGTGACACAATTACATACGTTAACTAGCGTATTTTGTCATTGAGAATAAATGGTAAATGAATAGTCTACTTTGTCCTTGTACACTTGCTGACTTGGTACACGTGTCTGACTTGTTTGGTGCAGTTTGCCGAAGCAGTATAGACACTGAGAATAAATGGTAAATGAATAGTCTACTTTGTCCTTGTACACTTGCTGACTTGGTACACGTGTCTGACTTGTTTGGTGCAGTTTGCCGAAGCAGTATAGGGAAATAAGCAGAGGAGAGTATTTGTTCGAAAGGAACTCTAGGGATTTTGCCCACAAGAATCCATCCAGAGCGAATTGGAATCGAACGTTGCTCATGGGACTGAAATACCCTGCAGAGGATTTGTACTGGCAAATAATCCTCGTCATGCATGCATCATGCATTCGTTATTACTGCGTATAATCAGATACTGAATAGATCGAATGGGTGAATGAATAGAAACTTCTTCATTAAGAACTACCTAAAGGTAATAAACAATGCTTTTAAGTGAATAGACGCTTTGTTACAGAAATAAATGAGAGTAGATATGGAGCGATTCAACTGATTTGGCGTTCGTATATTTTTAACGCAACTTAATTCCTACGTGCTGTGGCGAAACAAGTTGCTACTGCGGAGTATTAATAAATTGTTAAAAAGATCAGCCATGTCTTGTGCAAAATAAGTAAAATTAACACAGAGTTTCATGCTTAGAAGAGAATTTGCACATGTAAATTACCTACGTAATATAATTATAAGTTTACATGCTGCAAAGTAGTAGAGAATTGATTCAGATGCCAAGTTAAATCATTGAACCATTCAAAGGGAGATACAATTAGAATTATTCCAGTTCTAAAATTACGTCTAATTAAATTGACTAAGAACTTAATTAACGAAAATTAAAGAAGGCCTATTTAGAGATGCTAAAGGGAATTACAAATTAGAGAAATCGAGACAAGACGTAACAAAGTAAAGTAGCTTACTTCCTATTTCATTACTGCCTGTGTAATGAGCCAATTCAGCCAATATCTTATTACAGAAACGGTGAACAATTTTCCTCACGCCATCACCCTCTAATACATGTACACACTGTTAGACATACTATCTCAAGCATTAGGCAGGAATTTCCAATTTTAGCAAACACTGTCTGACACAGTGACATGACAGGTAAATTTATATTAAACTGCTGATCCCAACATATAGTCAAATCAACTCAAGTTGTTAAAAGCAGACAGACAGGCTCGACGGGAAGAACTTTAGCGCATCGTAGGTACGGAGGAAATTAGCAAGACTGGGGAACATAATATTGCATTATGCTTACAATTAACAGACACACAACCGTTCTGTTCTATTAATGGCAGTTGGAGATCTATGCTCGCAATCCGATAAACTTCACTAAGTACGTACCTACTACTTATCGTATTCGTCTTCACCGAAGACCCGAAATAATTGATGCCTTTCTGTTCCCTAAAAGTACTAAAGTTCTCTCATCCGACTGCAGTATCTTTCGAATCGCTCCATTATATACCGCTTACGATTACGTATACTTAAGCACATCTCTCTATGCCTAAGGAAAACACACATGACTTATAGTTACAGACAAGTTCTCCCCAAAAAACAATAGTAAAGGCTGTAAAAACAATGCTGTATATTTCATTGAGTAACATCAACATAAAAATGTGGTAGCTATAGACGAAATCTACAAATACAAATGAACGCTGTTACGGGAAGAGAACAATTTGAAATGGAACTGGGGTGACTATTCAGAAGGTAGTTTTAGCAGGAATTCAATGTAGTAGGTTTACCCAAATTATATGAATTATAAGACTACCTGAACAATCAATATGTTAGGATACTTTTAAGCAAATATACTGAATCGGAATGTACAGTGTGGTATTCACATTCTGTATAAGCACGGATATAAATGCGTGGGATGATAAACCACATAAATGGAAATATAGTTGAGACTCAAATGTCATGCTAGTATAATACTTATTAAATTATAAGTAGTCTGAAGTAGGTAAAATAAATACATTGCATTATTACAATGGGGCAATATACGGATTCAACAAAAGCAATGAGAACTATTATATTACGATTGGATAGAAGGATTTACTGGAATGGATCGTGTGACATAATAAGGAAGACTCCCTACTGTGCAAGTCTAATCTCAAATGAGACCCAATAAGTGCTCTCTCCAACACAATCATTTTGGACTTGATACAAGGAAACATACCCAGCTCCATATAAAATCAGTACTCTTCAAAACATCATGGGTATAGCTAAGTAGATAATAATATTAAATAAATGTAATCTGCTCTCTATTTCCTTCTTACGTTCATATGGCTCCTCAAACACAGCAGATAGGCACGACTACTTTTGTTAATATATGCCCCAAGGTATTTTGAATAATTTTACCAAATGATTTCATAAAATATAATTGCCAAGAGATCCGAATGCATTTATGTTCTTCCTCGATCAATTCTTTTTATTAATTTCCATCCAACAACTACGGTAAGCTTAAAATAATATTATTAGACCAATGAAATCGGGCGACTGTAACTAACATCCCTTTCTACTTGACCATTCATTGCACATAATAATTACTTGGTAAGTGTATACAAACAGATGCACACATATACAATGAGGCCGGTGGTCAATTAACTGTCTGATATGTACCAAAGTACCAAACTATACATTAATATTTATGAACAGTATTTCAAAACTCTTGAAAATTGCATATGTCTATACAATCATCTCACAATCTACTTTTATCAATGTTCATCATCACCCAATATGATCTACATACTCTGAGTTACTGCTGGAAGTCTGTTCATGCCCTCTTATCAGTCAGGTACCTACATGCATTTAAAGATTATTTTTTGTTTTTTAATTAGAAGTTTATTTCGGTCTGCAAATTTAATCATACCGATAAGTAGCTTTTCTAGTGCTTGATGTAGCAGAACGTGAATAGCTAGCTGTGGATCATGCACCCACATTTATGTTGTACAGAGAAGATAAAATATTATGCAGCATTTATGATTATGAAATGAAATCTATCTAACAATCAGAGGAATATGAACTGAAGCCAGTTGACGTAGACAACTAGTGAACTCAGAAAAAATTGATCGAGGTAAGGATACGAAGGAAATGATACATAAGACTGTTCTCTGCGCTGTAATAATATTTCTATTAGGTTTCATACGGTGCTGTGAAGGGATTACCTATTATGAAACAGAAACTACTACGTATGGCTTATCTAATCTCGAGTAGAACAGAAAAAGTATTAACTTTTACCCATATTAAAAAGCATATAGCAGAGAAAGTAATTCTGAATAGATTGCTGCTTAGAGGTACCTTACTCCGAAGTACAGTTCTATTCAGGCAATAAGCTAAAGCAGATCCAACCAGTTGGAGTTGGAGATTAGCATCGGAGTCAAAAGAACAGTTGAGAATGTAGTACAGTTCTGTCTGTTGGTTGGCCATGAAAACCCGTATGGTTTATGATATTATCATCTATGTTCATGTAAAATACTATATTTATTCCCTTGTCTCTATTCCCACAAGTAAACTCTGGCTGCATGAACGATATAGCCATGAATATTGCTTCCCGCTATACATACCTAAATATTACTCTTTTATACCAAACTGCCTGTAGATCATTGTAAATTGCAAAAGTACATGTGCGTATCGTTAATAATCTGAATGAGATTTTCACAGCATACCTAACGTAGAAATATAGACCTTTATGGTCCACCATGTTATGTATTAAAATCGTTATAATATATGATATACACAGGGACTTAGCCGTATAGTGTTTACTTACATCTATACAATATTGGCGATTACACTCTAAAGGTATATAAAAATGGGATGCTCATAATAATATTGAATGTTTTGTGCAAAATGGTACTAAGAAATAACATCGGTGAAGTTTTCAAACTATTTTATGTACCACTATGCACTATATAACATGTGGAAGTATTGTATCATCACCATCGACGCTATTGTATGTGGTGTAACTATGATCATGTATATAGTGCTATTGAGGATGGAGGCTAGTAGCATTTACAAGCACACTCTGTATACTGAATTTCAACGCGAGGTCTGAGCATTTTGCATTGATAAGTAATAGATAGGTAGTTATAAGTGGAAATATTAGGAATAGACTCGTTATGTACATAAGTTGTATGTAGGAACAAAAGGATAAGATAAGCTGTCGGGATGGGAGTAAATGTGGCTCATAGTGATGGTATAGTCTCGCGAGGGAATAGCAAGATTTATTAGTGCAGATCAAAATATTGGAGTATAAAGCCTATCGAACATGATAGGATTAGGAAAGCTATGCATTTCAAATATGGGTTGATGGGATTCTGTCCAGCTCCGGTTTCTCTCTTCGTCTGCTCCTCTCTCTCTCGCCTCCCATCCCAATTCGAATTCAAACAGATATCTCTGTACTGCTACTATAAAAGAGCTTTACTCTTTCATCCATGGAAAAATACATGCTTACTACTCCTACGAGTCAAAGTCGACGGCTATAATGTACAAATATGTAGTTTAAATAGTTCAGCTCCTTTCGTTGTAGCTCAAAGTATGTCCGTAGTATTCAGACTATGCATACAAACTAAAAGATACACTTCTGACTGTCTGTTACTCCTTTTTTTGCTCTATGCTGGGTATTACAAATACTTTCGGTAGTTCAGCACAGTAGTCAAGTCACAAGCTGATGTTGCCTTCATTTCATTTGATTTCACTTCACTCTTTGGTTTCCTATGACTTTCTCCAGTGCAAATGCCGAGCGCGAACGGCAAGAAAAACTAATTCGATTTACACATTACAGAAAACAGACGCACGCCAACTGAATCAAGTCAAACCACGTTACAAGCAACATATTACACACACAGTGTACAGAAGAAAAGTAAATCAAATCCAAACATGGCCTAAAAGAAAAAGATTGTCTACTATCTGCAACATGTTATTTTTTGATGTGCAAATCTTTCTGCAAATCGAATACAGCACATAATTCTTATTCTTTGCTACACCCAGTTAGGTGAAGACAGCCCATATCCGCAGATGCGTAGCTTTGTGCATGTCCATGACATTTGTTATTTTTCTGAACTTAACGTCAAGATTGCTTGTCATTCTATTTTATTACGGGATTCCCAAACTGCCATAGCATGTCTACCGTCTCCTAAGTACATGTAAAGAAAAAGTTGTTATTATCATACTTAGAGCCTGTGGCATTATGTATTATAGAAATAATTGTGTTAGGTTACATAATGCAATTTAATGTAATGCAGTGTAGAGGGATTCTGAGTATGTGTTGTATCATTGAAATGAATGATTACGCTCTATGGGGCCACAAGGAATTCCAAAATGCTCACAACGCGACTGCAATCCAACAGAGGCATCGTTGGGCAGGACAGAGGAGGAGTGCTCACTTTACTCTGTGTTTTTGGTCCCTTGACATGTCAACTTATGCTGCCTACTACATAATACTCCATGTACAGATAGGATAAGGAATATTGTAGCGTCCTACATCTCTTAAGAGGGCTTAAGTTACTCAAAACATATACAGACGAATGGCACCATGTGGCATGTAGTGAAATCCTATAAATTCATTCAGTCGTAGTTTGTTCAGACATACATATACACAGGGAACCGACTTAACCGAAAAGCTGCTTTAGTAGAGACCAGGCCATGTCAGTGCAGGCAGGATACGTATTATGTATATCAGGGAGGAGAGGAGAGCTGATTTAAAATTGAATGACACGTTCCACATACACATATATTAAGAATTAAGCGTGTTCTATACGTATTTATTATACATGCATGCTAGTATATATGTACAATAATAACTTAAACGAATGTGATGGGATGTCAGTCTCTTTTAGTTCGGTTCCATGAGAATCTGACCCTCTCGATGGTAATCTTGATGAAAATCCTTCATTCATTATCCCTTCAAATTGATGGATAGCACAGCAGCACACTCCGTCTTAAATCGAATCAAACCGAAATGAACTTTTACACTTGATTTCATCCATCTCATTTTTGAGCTCGATCAACCTTGCATTGCACACCATGTAAACTTTAGACAATGTCTAACCAGAACAACTATGGCTACTGCTAAGTACATAACTTATTATATACTGGATACTGCTTATATAAGTTTGGACTGCATTCACTGATATCGCTTTTAGTGTGTACAATGTTATAGCGAACAAAGTCAAACTCTTACTTTCTGTTGCTTGCTACTGCTAGACAGTTATTTACACCCAGTTCATCCAACTAGTGCTAATGTATTTATTATAGCTACCATATTTACCATTGTGTAAGGATAAATTCCAACTAAGAGGATATTATAGGCACCTAGTCATTTTGGGCCTCGTCTTATGCTGATCAATACAAACAGGCAGATTATTTGAATTGATGACGCATACTTTAACTAGCCCTCCTGTTGGAAACATTCTGAATATTAAGGCGATAATTAATTCTACTTGTACGTATAGGTATAGTCATTTGAGTGGTTTTGAGATGAAAAATTCTACCGCAACTTCTATAACTATAAAGACACATGAACACAAGAATTGTCATATAATGGCCTTTAGTTTTGCTCGTTCTGGTGTTGGGTTTGAGACAAAACTAATGTTAAAAATTGTAAAGCGATTTTAAATAATAAAATAGGCTAAAAATAAAGATTTTAAGGAATCGATAACCTTTGTTTAAGTCAGCAACATTATCTCAATATCTTGTTGATTGCCTACATCTTGAAAAACTTTATTTTATTTTACGGATTGAGTTAACAGAAGACACTACACCCACCTGCATCAATTATACTATTACTTTTTAATAGAAACAGAAATAACTTTAAGTTGACGCACAAGAATTGTCATAAAATGGCATAGTCATAGTTGAAGTTAAAATGAGATTTGTGCATTAAATTGCATTTAATCCTGTAAGATTTCAGTTGGTATTCATCAAGTAACTAGTGGGGAATTGTAGTAGGAGTAAATGAAGCTATTTGAGTTAATTTTTAATTACACCAGAGTAATTAAAGCTGTCTGAAAGGAGCAAAGATTAGAATGGGTAGAAGGGGAATTTGTAACCATTAAAGTTGTTGGTAGGATGGGAATGAGAATAGTGCGCGAGTGTGTGTTTGTTGTAGTTACATTAGATTAGATATTAGTTTAGTACGTATGAATTCTGACATGGATGGAGTATTATGTTTACTTTAAGGGATTATTAACTGTATGCTAGACCAGGAGCGAACAAAAAGCAAACAAACAGAAAGTCCGATTCAGCATGAGCCGATGTTTAGCACAAAAGCTAATAGTAATAAATATGTACAATTTACAATAACTGGGAGAAAGTTGAAAATATAGGGATTAGTAGTGCCCAGAGCTGGGATGAAGGTGTCTAAGTGATATAAAGTGACTATTTATTCCTGTAAATAGGCAAGGTAGTCGAAAGTGTTGGGGTTTAAGGCATAGATGGAAGAAGCAGTTGTGTATTAACGTGATAGTGAGAATGGCGTAGTAATTCAGTTGTAGTGCTATTTTACGTACGTGTAAGAGTATGAGGAAAACAATAATCATATCTGTAGCTCCGATATCAGATCAGGGTTATTGCATAAAACATAAAGCTAAATCCTATTGAGTAGAGTTGAGTGTCATCCTTCCTATCATCTTCTGTGTTATTGTTTCCTGTGGTTATTGTATGATATTATTACGTGTGAGCCCCACTCGCTCCCTTTCGTGTGTTGTTGTCCTCGAATTGGTTCGAGATTCCGCTCTCTGATATTCTACTTTACATTATTTTAGCATGTTATGTTCTATCGTTTTATAGAAGATCGTGCAAGTTTGGTGAAAGTAATGCTGGTGCTCCAGGCTTCTTTAGTCAAATGGGCGATAGAGGAGAAATTGAATGGAAAGTCCTCGATTTCGTCTCCACGCCTTAGCTTATTGCTCTTACCATTCCTCTTCTTTAGATTGCTCAGGACGAGCTTCCTCTTCAAACTCCTGTTATCCCACAAACACTCTATGCTACTCTCATATTCAATTCAAGCACATATCAACATCAAACCACTAAAACAAGTACATACAAAGTTATATACATTCTACTATGATATTTGTAGCCATTTATTTTGTACTATACTTAGTACATTAAAACTGTTAAACTAAAGTTTCCTCCTTCCTTCAGCTATGTTTTGAGTCACTCAATACCTACGCATACATGTGGGTGGGTGGCATGTATACTAGAACATACAACAAATGCAGTCAACATAAAATACACACCACTGCATAATGCAGTAATTTACTAAGGATAAGTGTATCATAGACTCATAGAGTTACAAACAACCATCTACAGAGCCAAAGTTACTTCATTATTCTCTAATATACAAATACTAACACTAAAATATTACTTACTTTCGCCTAGGTACATAAGGTATGCTTGTTATGCAGATGAGATTTCTACAGGAATGTATGTATGTGGCGCAATAAGAAGAGGGGAGAACCTACGGGATGAATTTTATGGTGATTTTATAGCTACTGATGCTTAACTAATATACATAGGGTACAAATACACAGATACTAATATCCGCATCAGCGGTACACGTTATGCTTACTAATAAATAATGGTGAGAATGTACAGCAGAAAGTAAGTAAACTAACTTAAGTAAGTTAAATAAGTTTGAGGATTGTATCGAGGGAGCTCTAGGGTTAGAGCCACGGAACGAAAACTTAAATAAAGTGAGTGAACTAGCTAATAAGTGGATAGCGAGTGGAGTAATCGGGTAAATGTACTGTGCAGAAAATTGCGGTATGGTTTTCAAAGATATGCCTGTGTATCGGGTGGCTGTGAAAGTTACTTAGGCTGGGCTGAATGTGCTGTGAGTGTGTCTGCGTATGCCAAAGAGAATAATGCCAGCTAAACTGAACTGTCTGAAGAAGCGATGAGTGTGTAAATGGTGTTTTCCTTTAATACTCTTCGCTTTTGAATGAGTGTAAATATGTATGTATAAGTACCTACGTAAATATAACTACTCCTCACGCACTGCATGGAGGGAAGAGGAGAAATCGCACCCAAAGAGTCAAAGTCAGCGTTCAGCGTGCGGTTGCCTTCTGGTTAGTAATGCCAATGGAATGGAATGGCAAAATGAGAAAAGGGTAAAGGGACGCAACTCCAGGCTGTAAACCCATAAGTATATCTACTAATCGAAAGTTATATGGGTTACTTTGCTTACACTTGAACTGTGAATGGCAAAACCCAACTCAAATTATAAGTAGACTGCCTGATGCGTATAATAGATTGAAATAGAGTCAAAGTCAAGTCACAGAGGAACCGGGGAAACCAATCAAACTCAAGTCGGCTCGTTTTGTAAGTATTACATATTACATGCGTTAAAGTTTAAAGAGGAATGACTGTCGTAAGTACAAATATATAAAGACGGAAGCAATGCTTAGGGAGAGAATGCCAGATCATGTCACACGATACCAATGCAATGTAGGCAGGCAAGCGCAAAAACATTCCATGCCATCTCAACCCTAACCATAAGTCTAAAAGTAGGACTAATCCTTCTTATTTGCATATTTCCAATTCACCAACTTCATTAATGTTAAACTAATCGGAAAATGAAGAAATTGGGGCGAAGATATGCGTGTATGATGTTGCGTCATTCCCTCATCAACTTTTTACATGATACCATCCTACGCTATTTTATACTACCCGATAGCATATGAGGGTCTGCGGCTTAAATGAAATTCTATGACTACGGATACTCACATGCAGAGGAAGAGTTTCCGTTTAGGTGGTTTAAGAGAATTTCCAATTGAGCTCATTGTCAGTCAGCAGTACATCCCATTCCTCTCTGCATTCTACACGATTACTAATGCATATCTCCACTACTCCATATACCTTTTTATATATCCTACGCTATGACCGCACTGAATTTTACAGCCCACTAGTAAAGTAGGTACTCATATAGTGAGGGACATTTTATGTAATTTCACATTCTCCACAGAATTCAGCATATTTATAATAGTCCATCGTTGAATAGCAATAATTGAAGTCGACTGCTGGTGCATGTAGTTAGTCCACAACTCATTACGACAAAAAACGAGCGCATACTTACTAAATGGCATTCAGAGTCGTTTTATCTCTTTGCGCAATTCGTAAGAACTGAAGGACAAAAAAAGATGGGCAGCATAGGCGTGTGCAGGATTTTTTCTGAGTTACGCTCATGGACCGTGGACCAACCGCGTGTAATTTGGCTTTGTCAGAGTTGAAGGGAAATCATATATGAAATGAAAATATCGAGCATCCTATGTGAAAAAATATTATAATATTGATGACGGGTGAAGGAAAATGAGTGGACTGTAAAGGAATAATAAAATGATGTTATGAGTAATACATGAGTGCACGCAAAGCAATTTGGAAATGCAAGGAAGGAAGGGCAAGGGCAGGAAAGCATAGTTTATGGGGTATACGAATTAATATAGAGTCACATTTACATCACACACTGCATTGCTGACACAAGTTACAAGATTCGATGCATATGATGCACTAAAGTAGTAAAAAGTTGTGATTTGTCTGTCTCTGAAGTAATATCTGAATTCTGTACAAAGTAGTCAGGAGGGAAGGCATGGGCTGGCACATAAACGGAACGTGAGTGAGTGAATGAGGCATTTCAGATTACATGTATGTATAATGAAATGAGGAACAGGGGAGAGCAATGATAGGAGATACTCCCTTAGTCAGGACATTTGTCGTATTAGGAGAACGATGACATGACAGCTACAGCCAGGACAAGGGAAACATCACAGACGACACACAGAGGAGGCTGAAACATCGAAACAAAACCCAATACCCATTTCTATTGTACTAGAGACGAGTACACACAAATCAAACTGAAATTTTCACTCCAGTTACTCTCACAAGTCAGCAGGGCTAATCTGAGCAAATATTTGCAGAAATCTTTGTGGTGTTTGTGCATTAACGCCATAAAATTGACATTTTGCTTATAAAATGACAATTTAAGGCGTTGGGAGGGTTTTAATAATCTTCTCTCATCTGAATAGCAATTAGTGCATTAGTATTCAGCGTGGAGAGATTATGCACGAAGTAACAAAATAATCTGAGATACAACGCACTTAACATATTAATTGATATTCAAGCTGTACTAGTGACTGCATGACTAAATGAGGTTTGCTTCATGTAGCATTAAAACAAGCATAGGCATATTACTGCATACAGGACACAGAATAATGATAATGATTTATCGAAGCGAAAATAATAACGTTCCTATTACTGCCCACCGCAAATCATTTTGTTGCTTCCTCCATCCAAAGAGAGACATCATTAGAATGTAATAAAGAGCCGACGAATTTTCGCACAAATGAATCGGAAGAAAAGGAAACAATTTCGTCCTCGAGAAGTATCACTATGTATTCCTATTCGTATTGGCATTAGTGTCCATACATTGTGCATGAATAGACTCTCCACTGACTTAGCTATGCAATGCAATACAATAATACTAGGCACTTCAATTCACTGCACACTTATGGACTCTCCGCTACACTACAGAGTACAGATAGTGATTCCACTGGGTTAGACTCATACTGCGAACAATTTGAGAATGAGTGGCTTCCACTGCAAATAGTAGTGCAATAGATGCCCGTACTAATTTAGAATTCTATAGAGTATGCAGTCAATAGTAGTCCGTACGCCCTGATATAGTATGCAGTTCAATGGAGTAATGGTATGTAATGTAAGTAGCATGAAGGACGATAATAAATGAGGAGCTTAACTGACAGAAGCGAGTCAAGTCAAGAAGAAGAATACAATGCTTAGTGAGTCGACTACGAAGTAGCTTTCTAAAGTTCACTTACTTATCGGTGCGTACTTAGGTATACTGACTATGAATGAATATATATATTTTCCTTCGCTGCTGCTGTTGCGTAATTCAGTGGCACATTATTCGACATCAGAGTGAATACAGTAGCCTCTATATACACGGACGTGTGCAACTTGAGAGGTCGTAATTCGTAATCGTAGTAGTAGCAAGAATGAGAGTGACTCATAATAATACATAATGCCATATAATATGAAATCAGGGAAGGAAAGTCATGGAGTCACACAAAACACAATGAGATACAAGAGGGAAGGAAGATCCAGCCCAGTCCATGCATCACATCGCCTTTTCTCATTGTGGCTATTAATACTTTATGAGTCTGATTGCCATATACTGCGGAATGTATATACACACTGCTATAAAGATTGGCTTGTCGATCATTCTTCTATATGGGTAACTTAGGTTAGTTAACAGTTCTATACCAAATCAGTGTTCATCACATAGAGATATAGTTTCTGAATAGGAAGAATAAACCTACATGGAAACCACACAAGTACACAATAAAATCTTTAGCTATATAAGCATGCACATCCCCAACTAACCAACTAGTCAGTTCTATCAGGAGTACATTCCTACTCGCATCCTATACAGACTAAGGTACACATAATATAAAATCGCAGACACAACACAATATTAATAGTTAAGTCATACACAGAGAGATACATTAACAGATACATAATATATCATAGATGATGTACGAAGATTATACAGAAGCTACGTTACACATTAGATAGTAAGACTTTGACTAAAGCTACTACTTATTTAGGACTTAGGAGGGGCTCTCAGTCACTCTGTCTACTTTCTAGTCCCTATATGCACTGACAATCAGTCTCCCTCCTTATTTCCTCTATATAAACGAACTGGATGCAACTAGCTGGCTGTGCTGAATGACAGACTACTAGACTATAATGACGATGAGTGTACATAGATGCCCACTATATTTACCCAAGTCTACTTTCAATTGAAATATACCTTATATGAACAGTAATATCATTAATATGACTAACTGACTAAAGGGACCAGCATCAGAGAGTTATACATTAAATTCTGCAGTGTATTAGCAATAGTGTATCAGATCTGTGTCCACGTAAAGTATATTGGTGAATGTGGATTACATATATAAGAAGAGCCGATGTTGAAGAGTGAGCCCAAATTGAGAATCCTGTCCGAGACACCACGAACTATTGTATCTTCTCAATAATCGCTCGTCGCCCTCGACCTCGTCGTCCTCCCGACACGACACTCGAATTCTCTAATTCCAATCCAACGGGATCCATCCACCAATTCTTTTCTTCCCTTCCTCTGCCTCTCAACTCCCCCTCAAAAACGACAATAGAAAATAAAGTAAAATAAGTGTCGACGAGGTTGGTTGGCCCTTTTTCATTTCACTTTCTATTCCACTTTCTCCTCTAATAGTAATCCGCCAGTTTTTTATGGCCATGAGACAGGACACAGATCTTTTCAGTGCCCACGCGACCAAACTTTTACACTTTCTACCTCTCCGATCCATTCTACGCGGCAAGGAGGCAGTGCACTCGAACATTTATCTCAACACAAGACACATATCAGATTGACAGAAGCCAAAGGAACCTAAAGAGAGACAGTTCTATGAACAACCCACAGAAATTGGGAGGTGAACCCGACCAAGAAATATCAGCATCAGACCAGGTTGACTTGGCACACACTAAACTACAGATACGCTACATTTACCACGTCATGTTCTTAAACGCCACTACTACGACACACAGATGCAGACATACATGTAGAAGGCCAGCTGCCTCATCCTGCCAAATATCTACTCGGTCTAGGCCTATTGCTTCATTTCAAATAATAATTCTTTTAAAATGTGAAAATTGAAAAAAATATATTTTCCTAACCTCCCAACTTACATTTTACCTAACATTATCTAGACAAACCAGTCTCTCCGAAACCTCCGAGTCTACAAGTCCTTTCCTATTCTCTTTACATTAGATCTCTCCTACTTACGATACGAATACAAACAAACGTCTATCCTCTGTAACATACTCTCGTATCTCCGAGCAAACTTCAGTCTTTCGGCATTTATCCCACATAAGTAACACAATAGACGAGACCACTACAGACCATATTGTCTTGCATTTCCTGATTCTCGGCATAGGACCTTCCAATTAATTGGGTCTAGTCCAAGTAGATAGTTGGCCGGGTGAGGGTGTGAGCTTGCGACATATATCTGTGTCTGACTAATATAGAATAAAGAATACACAGAGTTAAGGTCTTGTTAAAAGAGAGGACACCCACTCGAGTCGACTTCAATTTACTTGACTGAA
>JABASH010000399.1:1443-41836 GCA_019776445.1 Tomocerus maximus
TATTCGGATAAAAGTATTGCTATAACTTACATATTTTTATTAACTCTAAGTATAGCAGAAATCCTCTGTCGTTCACTGACCGACTGAAGAGAGTGACCACAAGAAACCTCAACAGATGCACGTCACAACACAACAATTATAATATCACAACCAGAGTCAAGTTCAAGTTGAAAACTAACAACTGAATGCAAAATGCAAGGATTCTTTAGGCAGGACAGGAAATGAGTTTATGTAGGTAAGCTGTATTCTAGTTAGTATGTAAGATTTTCTGAAGTAGGCATTGCATCCAATACACACGTACTTACAGGTATTAATATTAAGTTACCTCTACACACCTGAGTCTCATCAAGCAAAACAGCCCAGCCTTTATGTACATATTTAATAGTGCATTGGATGCGCATCTAAGTTTCATCTTCCCCAACACTTGAATCATTATCCGAATCAGCTAGCAATTTGTTCGACTTGAATTCCTATGTGGAAAAGAGTCAAACAAAGTGCCTACTACTGCACTACTCAAGAAAAGTGGGACAGTCCAATACAAAACTGCAGTATGCACGCAGCTCAAGTTGAGCCGAACTGATGTCTTTTTCCTGTTGACTTACTGAATGGATGACGCTCGTAGTTGTGGCAAGTTAACAAGCATTTTTTTCTGTCCCATAATAAGTTATTGCTCCCAGCAGCCGGCTTTTTCCTTCAGCTACTTGCTTATAAAAGGAAAATTTTGTCATGTACGACGCACCATTACCTTTCAAATACATTGTCCTATATAGTGCTAGCCAATGTTGATCTACGTACGTATCTGAGTGCTTTTATATTATCCCAAGATTTATTAATCCTTTTACATTTACCTGTTGTACAGTCACTACTTGCGAATTTAGTACAAATAATACATACATATTGTGGCACAAGGTAGTAGATACTATTCGTACCTGTTTGGCATGTAAACATCCTCCTCCTATAATTTATTTGCACTTCATGTATTACAAAGACCAGATTTACGGGCCTAAACTGCAAGTGCAGTTGTAAGAGGTAGGTAAATACACTTGCTGTAACTTTCCTCACGAAAATTATGATGAATGAATAGAGATGTATATTAGCGGCTGAAAACGGAGATTGAAAGCGTCACTTTATACGTAGACGATTCTAATGGTCATGAATTGCACTAATAACAAAATAAAAGGAAGGGTGAGATTCCAAGACTCTTTTCTCAAATGGCGAATCACACTTTCCGAGAATGGAGACTCCTCTGTTAGTTCAGACAAACAATTCCAATTATAAAAATCTAGGTCTCCCTATTCAAAACTAAATACTTCATTCTAAACAGCTAAACCCATGGAGGACAAGAAAGACTGTCATTTACGCTTTGTACAGAAGTTTAGATCTAATTGCTAGATCACGAACAGTAAAAGTGGAACTGATTTGACTTTGACTTTGCAATCTCATCAGTAGTAATTGCTCTTTTGCATGTGTAGGAGTAGAAGCTCTACAACTTATTAAATAGGAATTGTAGCTGAACTTACATTCAACAACTTGCAAAGAATAGCGGAAATTAAAGAACGTAGTAAACATTCTGACAATCAGAGATAATTGCACAATGTAAACAGTCGGATTCGCAAACCAATAACCGTAATAATTTTCTCTATGCTTTCCTTTGTTAGTCATAATTGATTCTTTGTCCATAAATAACTCAATTTGCTGTAGCTTTCTCGTTTTGATTAAAATAACAATGAAATAGTCCTTTTCTAAAATTAGTCACTCCATATGTTAGTTACAATCATTTTGTGATCCCTAGAAACTTTTGAAAAGTAAATTAAAATTGTGTAACATGAGTAAGAGTACCAGATGTGCTGACATGTCTAAAATAGCATTTAATTTTCACACGTTTTTATGGGCATTGGGCAGTTTTCTTCCCTAGTGCCTGTTTGATGTACTGTAAAAATGAAAATGGCCTACTTGCTCGTTATGCATGTATTTTAAAATGAATATGAAATGAATCAATATTCAAACTTGGAGAATTGTTTTGAATAACATCTTAAAGGTCATAAAGCAGTCTTTATATCCCATTTGATTCTTCCAACGTAAAATAAAACTGATGTTGGACTCAATTTTAGCAATAAAATTCTGTTATGATAACGTTTGTGCATGCAAAGATTTCTAGATCACAAATAGTGTTAAAAAATGACCGATTTGATGATGGTGATACTTCCTACAACACACAACCTACTTAATCAACCGCTAATAGTACGTAACTACAATGCACGTACGCAGTGATTGTTATAATTTGGTTAAAAGGCAATTTAGGTCTGTGTTTTGTCTGAGTTTTTACATTCCTGCTTGAAGCACGCTTAGAAATATTGAAGACAACTACAAGTTCTGACAAAACCCAGAGTGAGTGGAAGAACATGCTACACATAAAGGAAGTACATGGAACATAATCCATTTCCTGACAAGGAAGAAATAACTCAATCGAAATGAAAAATATGGATTTGCGTGCATGATTGAATAGCAATTTAATAGTATGATGTAACAAAATATTGTTATGCTACCCCATGCGGTGCTTACAATAGTTGATTGGTAAAATATCTTGCATACACAAAATTCTTCCTATTAAACCCCACATTTATTTGGTCAGTATATTAAATTAAACAAAGAAAATCAGCGACATGAATGATTGGGATAATTTTGAATGGAATATGCAGAATAGCCATATGGAGAACATATATTGGCTATTTAGTTTTATTTATGGCGTGTCAAGTATATTAAAGTGTTGTTAAGTGCCAACCTACGCGTAGCTGTAAATTAAAGGTATAATGGCAGTGAATAAATGAGACGTATGACCCTGTCTAACGTCCATAAGGTCCAAAAATGTGGGCATGAGAAAGCATATTTATTGATTGCACCTCTGCAGGGGGAACTTAGCTATTTAAGACAAGACTGTCAAGAAAAACATTTCTTGTAATACATATATCTTCATTCTTCTATTTTACCCAATTCATTTTCATCTACACTATCGAAGGAAAGGAATGTCACACATAATCACATAATAAATATACAATCTACTGAGATTTATATTGCTATTTCAATCAAATAGGTACGGAAACTACTGCAAACTATATATTTCACCAGTAATATGCAAAATGGTGTATGCAGAAGAATAATTTACACAGAATATTCAATGGCAATAAATTGTATGCTGAGCAAACGATGAAATGCATATATATTGAAACAGGAGTAGTATTAGCGAGTAATAAAATGTATCCTACTGATATTGATAATTACATGCGAATTCTTTATAGAGTGTAAGACAGAATAGCAAAGAACTAAGTTACATCCCAAGGTAGAGGGATAATAATTTTGTCAAGATCTTTTTACGCCGCCCGTTCGAGTCAATTCATTTATTTATGCATTTATGTAATACAAAGTAGAGACAAGATTAATACTTGCACTCGAACGTTCGAACCTTCTCCGTGGTTTAATTTACGAAAGGTGCGAAAGACATAGAAGCAGAAACATTAAGCCAAGTGAAGTAAAGACAAAATTACACAATCACTCACTTAGAGCGTGCTGCATTTTTGAGGAACGCAAACATTAAAGAATAGATTAACTTAGGACATGACAAGACAGGACAGAGGAAGGTGACTCTAAATTGATGCTATAGAACAGAATTATACGCATTATTCTGGGTGGATGTGCATAGCTATGAAATTTTAATGTGACTACGCGAGTCCTAAAACTGGGCAAATCACCCATCCATCTGCATGCTCATTGAAATTGTATCAGTTTTTTCCCTGAATGCAAATTGGTGCTACATGACTATGATATTTGGCTCACGAAACAGAGGGAAACTTATTAGCGTAGGAATGCAATAAAGTAATTAGAATTACTCTGTCAGCCAAAAAGTCTTTTGTTCTTGGAAACCACTCTCAATGTAATAATGTGTGGATATCAAAGAATTGACTATCTCTGATGGATATGATATCTTAGTGCAATCTGAATTCTTTTATGGTTTACCTGCGTTTGCTCATAGAGATTACCTTCTTATTACATAAGCAAAAATTTTGTGAATTTGACCTTAGCTGTTGAAGCTTAGTGCATTGAGAGAAAGAAAATAAAAGATAATGACTCATCATCATCACTCTTCTTTTGTGTCAAAGCCAAAGCCAAGTTTGGACGTTTTTGATCCCCCGGCTGCTGCCTAAGACTAAAGTGCCCCATCCAATTCAATTGAAATATACAACCGACAAAGAAGAATTGCATGCAAAAACCCAATGTGCAAGCAATATGGGTATATAGATTACAATTAATAAAAAACCTAGGCTGTTCGATTCAGGAAGAATAATTACACATGCATGTTTTACTTTTATTAGGGACCATTAGCAAAGCACACCTAATATTAACTACACACTCGAAGCTTAATTATGCGAGGAATCAAGGTGCGTTCGTTTTGTTTGTTAACAGCTAACAACACTAATGCTCGTCAATGCTCTATGCTATTGTCTGTCCCTCTAATACTTTTCTTAATAACATTTTAATTTAATTTCAACTCAGGTATATCTATATCGTAAAACCTATTTAGATATGCGCATATCATTATGTAGATTTAGACAGATAAGTTACAATTTAACATGATACATTACATTATGCCGATATGTAATATAATACGAATTTGTGCGAGTCTTAAATGACTGCCCTCGGCCTTGTGACCATTTTTCTTCGTATGGAGATTTCTAAGAAAAAATGGGACGATATTGAAGAATAAAAATCCAATGCTCATGTATCAATGTATGAAATTCAACAGGAGATTGTTTCAATGATAACCTAAGAATGTCCTCAAAGCAATAAAATTAACTTTACATGTGCAGTGACAATTTCCTTAATCTTGTTGATTTGCTGATAAGCAGTGGGAGAAATTACTTGAAATGCAACTATTTCTGACAATGAATACATCCACTGCACAGTTCAATGTTGCTTTTAACAGCAATGGCGTTCGTTCTATTTGCAACGCACACTTTTTTGTATGTGATGTCCATTGAGGTATTATCATATACAATTATCTACACACTTTTGGATAATAAGAAAGTAATTAAAGTAATTATGAAGTAAACTATAACCATTTAAGTACTAAATTGGTGTTGGGTACGTTTCATTACACAAGTTTGTACGAGTAATTATTGTGTAACAGATATTAATTGTAGCACAGATTGATCTCTATATTTTCTGTCTCTTATGACGTCTTTGAACTATCAATGTTTTTGTAATGTTTTGTACTTCAATCATCAGATAAAACATGACATCTGACATACATTGATATCATTAATTTCTAAAACGTACCATAATCAAGTTTATGATTATTAGTATAGATAGAAAAATTCTTGAATGCAATACGTAAGTTAAGCCCGTAGACAGTCATTGATGATTCTGATGAATGAACTAATTATTTGCGCATCAGTTACAGGGAATCTTTTCTATTGTTAATGTTTCTCAGTCAGAAACGTCATTTGGGTATGAAAAGAGCATTTCAATGGATGTCTCCTTGATGAGTTTTATCTCTCGAACAATTTGTTTGTACTCGCCGAAGATGTCTTCCTTTTCAAATAAGATTTTGTGTGCATTAGTTGCAGTTGTGTAGGAGTAGTATGAATATATGCTTCAGAATATATAATCACATTCCATTTATATATCTAAAAGGAAAATTTCGACAAAAGTCGAGCGGTTAAAGTACAGGGGCAATGTTACAGTAGAAAATAATTGGTATGGGTGGGATGCAAGAAGCTTCATTATACTGTTTTGTCAACGTTGCTGTATAGAATATTTGTTTAGCTGGAGTTGTCTTTAGAATCCAGGCATTTCAAGTTTACTCGTCATTCTCAAGTTCTCTTTGGACTGCCATTTGGCATGAAATAAATAGTTTGTGAAGAATAGTTATGTGCTCTTGACTTTAGTTGTCTTAATTGGTATGTCTGAGTTGCACAAAAGAAAACATGTAGGTACAGATGCAAAGATATTATTTTCTCATTTCTTTAGAGATGAAAACTAAATAGACCAAAAGAATTGCGCATTGTTTGTAGATCCTGTCCTATCCTGTCCTCTACCTCGTTGAGCTTATCAATCAACCTTTCGAGTTAATTAAATACGTTCTTCTTTTCTTAAATCAAAGTTGAAACAAATAGGTTTTGTCTTGTTGAGAAAATGTTTGAATTGATTTATAGTGAAAGAGTGGAGAGGAAGGTCCTTAATACATATTCTATGTCATTAAAATGCTTCTGTGCTTTGTTTTTAATATTATCTCCTTATTGTAGGTAAACCTTGTTCTCTTGGCCGGTTCCAATCAGCTAAGGTCTTGAAAGCGACTCTTTTCTTGAGCTTCCTTTTCATTTATGTGCATCACAAAGACTGTATTGCAATTATATAAAATCCCAATGGGCTATATAAAAGTATGAACATATTGCATGCGTGTAAATGTAAATTGTAGTAATCACTTGGCATTCTTTATTTCTGATGTGCACACACCAAGTGCATTCAATATTGTTTTCGCATTGTCTTATTTATGAAAACATTAAAAATGCAAAAGTAATAAAAAGACTCTTACAAATCTGTTACTATATTTCCTTCCTTCCTTGTCGTAATTACTAGTTTTTCCTGACATTCCCTAATTAATGCGGTTAGTAACGGTGTTGTAAAAATTAACTAAATTCTACCTACAGGCATATGCAATTAAACAAGTTATTACAACTGACCAATTAAGCACACTACAGATACAACTTAATAATCTCCTCTAAATAAGAAGCATACCTATACCACTTCAACTAGTAGTGCACAGGAATCTACAAAATGTGAGCAAGGACTGAGCAATAAATGTAATTATTTTACATTTATTTATTGCAAATGGTACAAGCCTACATTTTCTATCCCACTTCCCACTTAAATGAATATAAAACATCCACATTTAAATAGAAATCATATTAATTATCGTGTTTTAATCGTAGCATATGAATATCCATCCTAACATTACTGAAATAATCATGGCTAAACGTTTACTTGACCTTTATAATGCTGTAGGTAGGGACAGCACACTAAAAATACATAAAAATTCATGGCTTATGGGCCATTGCAAATGTGAACTCCCTAGATAATGGCATGCAAACATGTAAGCGATCATAGGAAAATACGATTAGATAATATCTTGACGCAAATAGAACTAGTCACAGAATACTAAGAAATGTTCAACTAATATTTTACTGAGCACTGCCAAACAAAATATGTCTAAGCAATAAATATTCTGGATGAATCTGAATAAAATTCTGAGTGAAGAGACTTTTCAGAGATAATATATTACTTAGGAGCTTACAGTAGATAAGATGTACTATATTTAAAGTTGTCAAAGACACAGTATCCCAGTTCAATAATCAAATAACTCAAAAGTGAGACAACTATTCAAGACACAATTCCTATAAATATAAAAGTTGAAATCGTGCCATAGATAACTCAGTAACATCCTGCAGTTTTACTGCTACACAGATAGATATTTCATATTCATAGACATAAATAATGCAATATATCAATTGCATACCTTATTTTAGATTGCATAGTTGTGCAAAGAAGCAGCAGCCATAAAACGTTAAGTACAGTTGAGAAAAGACTATAAAACACAACGTACAATCAAGAATTGACTTCTGTACTCCTGATCACATCAGAAAAACCAATCATATGAAACTTGATGTTTCCACACTCAAAACTTGCACAGTATTAGAAAAACGGAAAATCCTTCAACTTCTTAACATCTCTGCGTCGACGTTTTATAGCTGACCTTTGCCCCATTGGCTTTGACTTTGACATTCAAACAAGAGTTTCTATATAGATATGCAAATCTTTTATTGCTATCATTATATAAATATATGCACAGGGAAACTCAACAATGAAGTTGAACCAAGACAAGCAACACTTTGTTGTTTACTATCTACCTATCATCTAACTATAGCTCAAGGATGTGCTATAAGACACTTTTCTATTCAAAATGCATGAGAACTAATGCAACAATCTATTATTTAGTGCGACATGACTTATCATAACACATTTGCGTACATTACTGCACCAAGCTACAATTTGATAAACTGCACAGTTTTTCTGTATTTCAGATTGTAGCTTATCGTATTTTGCAGTGGATCCATTCCCTATGTTCAACATTCCCATCCCGTGTCTATTCAGTCAAAAGATGTTTTTAGCAGTCCTTTAGAATTAGCGATCAGGAATCAAGACTCCTTCGTTGTTTAGTATTCATAGAAATCGTGTCTTACAAGATACAAGATGAGATTTGGTAGATATGCACTTAAGTTCTGAAGATGTTATGCAACATTGCTGTAATTATAAGTGCATGAAATTAATTTTATTCATATCATGTACATATTTGATAAACTATACGAAATGTTTTTACTTCAAGCTTACAAAAAGTAACCAAACAAGATCCAAGATTATATCCAATATCGACGTTAATGCAGACAGATATTTTAACCCCTCCTTCGGACAAAGTTTAGTATCAAAATCTTAAATTACATAATATATATGACGTAATTAAAAATGGCAAGGAGAGAAATTTTGTTAAAAATCTCAAAATAATCTGGAATTGACAATTGTGATCACTAGATTCTCACTGTACTTATGCGCATATGGTTCAACTAACGCTGTGGAATGAATGTTACAGTATGTTAACTTTGTATGTTAAGCATTTTTGGTTTTATAATTTACACTATGTGTGTAAGTTTTTAGGATGTTTATTATCAAGTAATCTTATAACTACGCACCTATAGAACTATTCAATCAATTTATATTGCGCTGCCATAAAATGCACCCAAATAACTTGTTATTGTCGGTATGTATGTTTCATCTTCAAATGCTATTTGGTATTTGTCATGAATGTTACTATGAACTCAGATCTCCGTATTGATCTGTATTATCTTATAAATACCATGCTTATGACTCTTTAGCTGCAGACTCTGTTCTGTCACACTAAGTTCACTTTTAATAAAAGCTCTCTGGTATGACCATTCTAAGATGTGGTACATTTATTTGGACATTTCTAAGCTAATCAAGCAGATATACCACTTATCTACAAAATTCAATCCCAATATTAATTGAAAATTATAAATATGCAACAATTGGTGTGTGAGCAGATAAATATTTAAAATAATGTGACTTGTTTAATTTGACACGAGCCTAGAACTACTAATACCCATTTGGACTAGCTTCACAGTGTGTTAATGATGCAAACGAACGAGCAGGATAAGATTATACGATCTTTTGTAAATGCACATTGTTTCATGTGATATTTACTTCCTTTGGAAAGTATAGAAATAAGAAGCTGCCATAATGTAAACCCAAGAGCATAAATTAGTCATCTATGAACCTGTTGTGTCAAACCTTCATTTTTATCAAATTTAGTAGGGCGCACGTGTAGTTAAGTCTGAAAAGACAACAAAAACATTCTAAGGACTAATAGTAAGTTGTGTCTCAGCAAGAATGATTAGCACTCCATAAAGGTAATCTTATGTTAAATAACATTCGCCGGAATAACCCTAGCCAAAATAAAAAGATGCAACAATCCATCTTTTTCAAGAAATATTTGCCTTCTGCTCAGATTGCGCAATATTTCGTGCTGTGCTTGTCTATTAGGTACAAATACGATATGAAACTGTTTTGCTTATTCATTGTGCGATGCGTAGAACAATAGTATTTTTAAAGTGAGATGTAGGAGAACAAGCTAAAACAAACTCATATTTCATGTTGCTGCATTACACTGAGCCTAGGCAGCTTAAAGGTACCTTGTCTTTCACGACTTCATTTCAACTTGGAATTTTTGAAACTGATAGTAAGCTGTTAACCATTATCTACTACCTAACCTAGTACTAGTATTTTCTGAGTATATTATAGCTACCATCTGGCCTAGCTAGCGCTTGACAACTACATGACAAGACCAAGGCATAATCAAGGCAGCTCAGTATTCTCAATTCTACCAATTTTATTAGATACATAACACATTACACAAAAAGATATGGAAAGTTATAATATTAAGTGTGATTGCAAATTAGTCAGAAAGATACATTACCAAGAAAATTCGCTATAAGTACGTAAGTTTAGTTAGGAGTTCAATTAAAAGCATAATAACTCCTGTGTAATAATTATGAACGTATGCATTACAATACCTTCCCACTTGTGAACTTTTGACAGTGTAAATTAATCAGAATTATAAGTTATGTAGCTTGTGCTTTGGCGAATTGTTAGTTATATTACATGTATTTTGTTTTGTTTCCTACCTATAAGGAATGCATACTGCATAAAACGAATATTCAAGATTTCCCATTAAAAGTGAATTCCGGACAATGTCACTATTAATTATGCATTGTAGTGTACATCTTGAGTAATTAATATTTAAAAATGATTTAACCTAAAAATTGCATCATTGGATTGAAGAAGGTCGTACTTATGTTGTATGATCATCCTTCCTAAACAGCTTGGCTATCTGGGTACTAATTAATTATATTAATGTACATTGTTAGCCACTAATTAATATCATTAGGGGTCATTTTATGTTGAAAAGACAAATGCGATTGCAAAACAGTTACTTAGTAGCATGGACAATGGTAGGACAAATTGTCAAACTATCAATGAGAATTAATTATCATCAAGTTATTAATATGACAGTGCAGAAAATGAATGCACATGGTATGAATATTAATGCTTTCAATGTGTAATAGTCCAGGTAAATGGCTCAAGTAGGCTAGTATGCAAGAAAGTTTTTCACAGAGATGCAAATGAATTGGACGAGAATCATCCTACAGCAATTTGTGTGCACTATTTGACATGATAATAACTGTAATTATATCAGCCTGGTAATTAGTGCAATTAAAATGAAGTCACATAGATGCCCTTTTAATATCTCCATTCGAAAAACGCTAGTAATTAGAGCAGCAAAGTAAGCAAGATGTAATTTGAGTAAATTAGCAAATGACATTTATTTCAGAGATCTATGAGCTACAGGCAGTAATTTAGGACACGTTAATTTCCTTACGCCAAAAAACAAAAGTTGCATGCAGAATTGCTAATTAGTTGATCTACTACTTGGCAGTATAATAAAACAAAACATGCGTTTATTGAAGTATTTTATTTACAGAAATATTTTACGTTTCAACGCATAGCTTACAGTGGGTAGCATGTAGTAAATGTGGTATGTCTTGTTTCCTGTAATTGAAACAGTAAGGAATCAAACATTATTTACAATTTCGAGCAAGAGGCTCAGATAACGATATGTACAAAATAAAACATTCGTACTTTTAAGGTATACTTTGCACAACTCGGCCTTCAGAGTAAAGGTTTCCCATTTATAGTGCTATTAGTAGTGCATAAAACTTTTATACACACAAACAACACACACGGTCAGACCCTCAACTGATCTAAGAGAATTTGTATAGTTACTAAACAAACTAGTAGTGTGATATTTACAGTAGATTTTAAGATTTTATTGATATTTACTTAAACATTCTTTTTAATATCTTGTATCTTTAGCGGCAGAATTTATGTCCTAGAATATTTTACAATGTATCTGCACGAACAGATAAATTAGGAAAAGACAACAGTTTTTACAGATCGTAAGTAAGCAGTGTTAGTAAATGCCATAATTATACGCAGAGATTCTTCGATTTGTAGTTACTATATTAGCTTTAAATCTCAACATTATTCAACAGCAAAAAAGTACACAACATGAGATTTTTTGTGCAAAACAATTAAGCAATATTACATAGTATTCATTACAGTTTAGAGTTATAATATCATACAATACAGATTTAGACGGAGAAACATGTTAGGTACTGTTTGTTTTTCTCAGAATTCTTATATGTCTGTAAGGTAAATGTAAAATATGTGCAAATATCATCCAACATCTTTCGTAAGCTACTAAAAGTATGGTATACCGGATAGAGATTACTCTACACTATAGTAAATCGTGTACATTCACCAATTTCATAGATCTCTAAAAAGACACAATTATACAGTCTAATAAGAGAGGAAGTGTAAATACAATGTTTTACAGTATGGCAACTAGCTGATTACTAATTGTGAGATTTTACATCAGGCTTTCCTTTAATGAAGACCAAGAACAGAGTTATCTAATAAAACTTGTCCATTACTACTCAGAGGAGTTATGGATATCTAGATGGAGATTGTTGATATGATAAGGATTAAAAGGAAAACGAAATGTGGTAATAAATATGGAAATTCTTTAAGTCATAAAAATTAGAGGTGATTTTTCACTTTGTTGAGCGTCTCTCTTTAGAAGTCCGCTGAGTCAGATGTTGATTTGGCTTTGAATACTAAACTGTACAAAATTCCGGCAACTGCTCCACCGAGGAAGGGACCAACGAAATACACCTACAAGTCATTAAACACGATTAATATTCCAAGCTACACAAAACATTTAATTGCAAATTCATTTTGAGTGCTTTTACTTATTTCCTGCATCATATACAATCGCTAATAACTTTAACTACCAAACATTAAACACCAATAATGGACAATCTTTGTAAATTGGTTGGTAAGTTAAGAATATAAATACAAACCAAGGAGAGAATAAAATGAAAATAAGATGGATTTCCTATGCCCACAGATTATCTTTGATATTTATTGGATTAATTAGGATTTCGTTTTGTTACTTTTCCTTAATCATTAACCACAGCTCTCAAACTTATGTTCCAAGTCCCAACTAGCATTAATTAAACTTGTAGCTGTTTTCAAAACATTTCTTCCAAAAGGTCAGCCCATAAAATGCAAAACTTTGTTTTGCAAAAATAACATTTTGTAAATATAATGCTGGTTCGTGGCACACCCATGTACAAATAAAAATACGTAAATTATAAAACATTAACTACTAATATGTAGGTGAAATATAGACCTGATTTTCTATTTTTAAGGTGTAACTTGACTATCATTAAAATGTCTTTTTCTATTGCTCTCTTTCTTCCCTGCAACGAGTCTATGGTAAAAGATATCTCTGGAAATCGATTTCACACTTTTGTAATGATATCTTGAAGATTCTAAAAGAGTATCATTCTATTAATAAAGACCAAATTGCTATTTTAATTCTGCATACAAAAACATCTAATGCATAAAAGTGCCTACTCCCTGAATGTACAGCAATATCTATGTCTACAAGATGTGGAACAAATAAAATAAGGAAAATTTCCTCGCGCTACTATATAATTGTGATCTCGGGTATCATTCAATCCTTCTCTGAGGTACAAAAATGGAAATGCCCACGAGAGGTACATAGAAGTACATAACATTATCGATTTTTAATGAATTTTGCGAATTTGCCAAGCCAATAATTCAGGTACTTCTATCTGTCAAGATCAATTTCTTGTTCTATTAGTATTTTCCTATGTTAAGCAACTCTGAGGATATCCATGGGGCAAAAATTTAATGAGTACTATTTAAAGAGTGAAAAATGATATCTGCATTCAATGCACATGCATCTGAAGAAAGTTTTTTAATTGACAATCTCAAAGTTTATTTTGTGCCACTACTACCGTCTTGAAACTAAAGAATTTTTAACCTGAAGATACATCAAAAGTTATTTATATTCTTTGGTGCAGAGTGTAGCATTGATAATGACTTGCACAAACAAAAGCGTATTCATTACTTAGAATCTACTAGCTACCTGATTGCTATATCTATGTAAACATCGTTTATAGACATTTAAAACGCATAACGAAGTTATTGTCATTAGGTGTTTCAGATAAGTATGAATAATACTCTTCCTAGTGTTAGCCCCACACTGTGGCTGTCCCACATCAAAGTTATATACAGGAGTAGCAAAATGTAGAGATATCATCAGACGGCTAATTAAAATTGTTCCTTAATTAATTAACACCTGCTGCTTATGTTGATTTGCTAAGTACCTACATACATAATACTGACTTTATACAATCATTTGTCATTTGTAATTTGAGAGTACTAATTCATCCGTATTTACAATTGTTTCTATAAAGTATCTTTGTGAGTGACGCACATAAAAATACCTAAACTAATCTTAGATTTCTCAGCCAAGTGTCTTTACACATAAAACAGCATAACCTGTGTTGTATAAAGCTGCTTGGGTGTTCAATATATAATCCATAACTGCTTGCTCATAAATAGTAAAGCTTTTCTTCTCCGCGTTTTTAATCTTCTCATTTACGAACAGACAGCCGTGAAAATGAAATGTTCAGCCGTTAACACAAAACAATTGAAATTTCAAGGTTGTGACGCTATTTATGACACTGGGGATTAATGTCATCCAGACATATCAACTGTTCTTTCTGGTCGAATGTTATTTAATATGTTGGACAAATTGCTACATAGGTACAAAGGTTTTCTCAATTGAGACCTGCCATATAAAGTAATGTGGGCGTTTAGAACTTTGCTTGATTAAATTCCAAAGTAGATTGATTCAGGAATCACTACAATGCTATTTCCATTGTGCATGCTTTCAATTCAGCCGATAAAATTATTCACACCTTCCTACAAAGATGTATTTAATTCTCCAGGCTTGTGACTGGGAATATTTTGTACAAAAACAACTTGTCAACGTGATTACTTGTCTCTATTTACAAGATGACAAAGCAATGCACAAGACCATGTTGCCTATTTTTAAAGGAGCATTTATTGACTCCTGTGCAAAGTAGACGCACCTATTGCCAATTATAGCAATTCCATGATCTAAAAAAATAATTATAGTATTTTTCTAACACAGAAATAAAAAACTAGCAAAACTAGTTTCTCGTATGCATATGGATTTATACAGCTCTTAATGGTTGATCTGCTTCACTCAAATGCATTATTTTCGCATGAGAATAAATAAACATCCCTAAAGAATTGGACTCTTTCTAACAGCCACCTATTATCACAAAATTAACCTTGGTATCACATTTCTAAGCGAATGTTTTCGTCCTCTTTCAAAGTCAAACCTATCTTTTCATCGTCTAAAGATTGGGCAATTTCGTCGTAATTTCGTCTTCCTTTGTCGTGTCTCTTTTAATACCGAAATTACGAATTTGTATTTTCTGAGTAGCTATATTTATATTTCACTTTGAGTTATGGTGATTTATTTTTCCTAATTATATGCTTCCGTATTACGAAAGAGTCATTAAAAATGGCACTCCAGTTTTGTGGGTAGTTTGCATTAAGTGTATTCATTGACATTGATCGTACTCACCCAAAGATTAGCGTACTGACCAGTCATAATAGCTGGTCCTAAGGTACGAGCCGGGTTCTAGAATTAAAAGTATAAAATTAGTTAAAAATTATCTCAACATAATACATATTATGTATTTCAAATAAAATACTGCGATAATTAGCTGTGTAGATACTTACCAATCCTGCACCAGTGTATCCAATCTGAAAAAACATAAGATTCAAAGATTAGTCTCTGAAATTAGCAACGCTTCTACAATTAATTAATTAATGTGCTAAAACTTACTGAAAGCAAATGAGCTACACCGACTGCGAGTCCGATGGCAAGAGGAATGCTTCCCTTGACGTCATCTCGGCGGCTGTCACAACATCCGTAAACGGTTAGGACCAAAAGGAAGGTGACCATGGCTTCAACCAACAATCCTTGGAACGCAGTACATCCACTCCTGAAGTCCATTAGCTCCCAAAGGTGCGTTGTCTCCTGTTCCTGCCTATTAAGAGTGACAACAAACAAATTACTACATCATAAAGGATCATATTATTAAATACCATCGTGTTATCACAAGTATCTTGCTTATCTTTCTAGTTTCAATAAAGGAATTAAATATCAAGAAAAAATAGGCAAAAGGATTTATTTATATGACATGCTAAAGTTTGCACAGCACGAATGTAGCACCGGCTGCACACGATTGAAATCGAATCTAAAGATAATTATAGGTCAGGTAGTAGTAAACCAGGAGCTTCTTCCGTTTCCTTTTACTAAAAATTGTTATCATATGCAATGGAAGCACAAGTTGAAATAAAACTGCCATCGACCATGCATCCTTTGCATGCGAACCCAGTAATTAATATGCTAATACTAACAATTGAATCTAAAACTGCAAAACTCAAAACCTATAATTTTTTCTCTTTCACTGTTACGTACACGAAAACAAACAATTACATAATTTGCATACCATTGTAATATGTACTCATAGCTTCCATACAGCAATATTCTTCACTCTTATAATTACCTAATTCCGTTTCCAGCTATAGAGAAAGTGGACACTTGTACCACTATTGTCATTGCAGGTTCAAATATTCTTTTTACAGTTTCAACTCTGCCCATAACTCTATGCCTCCTTCACAACAACAATTCTATTTACTATTTATTTCGTCCAGGTGCATTTTCATTTCATCCCATGCACATTGCGTATAATTATATAGTTTAGGTAAAGGTTGGCAAAAAGTACTACAGATTCAATAAAGGCTAGGAATAATTGCAGCAAACCTGAAAGCGTTTTCCAAGTGGCAAAAAATAAAAATGTGGCCAGTTATAATTACCATGAATGCTGTGCTCATTAGATCGAAATGAAGCACTATGTCATAGCATAGAGTAAGCCTATTTTGATTTTTGGGATCCACTAGGAATTTAATATTTTAAACCTATGCCAATGCACTATGATTTATACATGGACCATACACTTAGGAATAATATTTACTATTTAGTTCTATTCTTGACTATTAGTCAGTTCAGTACAAGTAAATCAATATTATTATGCCTGTGTCTCTTTAGAATACATATGTTCGCATGGAAGGAGACGTATTGGGCTCTCGCAATGCAATGATCACTTAGTAATGAATTGCTGTACGAAACAATGTCAAGAGAGTTTTAAGACAGAAAATGACAATATGACAGTTTCGTATTTTTCTACATGATCAGAATTTTCATGTATAGAATGCTCTAGCTCTGAAGTTTCATTGCGTGCATTGCAACAACAAGTGAAATTATTGATAAGGAAAGCACCGCACTTAAACACATCAACCTCAAAGGCTCACAGGTAGTTAAAAACTAGCGGCAGTGTTTTATCATCCATTTCAATGCAAATTGCCAAACCGAAACTGTAACAAATCAAACCTTAGAATCATATAAATATTTACTTTAAGACAAAGTTGAACTTTCTATCTGACATATGACAGTGAGCAGTCTGGTACATTTATAATACATACACTGTGGGTCTGTGGGCAATAAAGCATCGACCGCTTTATGACAGTCTACTCATAATTAGCTTGTCTTAGCGAAATAAATAGATGATATCCCGATATATGTGCCTAAATGCCCACATGCATATCCTATTGTTTTATTACACTGGCACTATGGCTAAGACATTTGGCTACTTAATTTGTTGATGATGATTCTTAGAATTAATGCCTTCTTTAGGTTATTATGGGCATGGGGCAATAATAGCATAATCGTGTCAGTTTGGAATACTTTGCTATATCCTACAGTAAAAATAGTGCTCAAAGACCATAAAATCCGTTTTATGACCACTGATGATGGAGACACTCAGAATTGAATGACAATGCTAAAACAGAGCCTTATGCCAATGACTCTGACTACTTAACTATATTAATCAATAAAAGGATATTTACAATTTATGATGATGACATATCCATTACTGAACATGCATTTGCGACCATTACGTCAGGAGCAAATAAATACGATCTGCAAAATCTTCCTAACAAATGAATCCATCAGATTGATTTTTCTTTTACATTAAACTTGATTTCATGATTTTATTAATATCTAGAAAATAAATGGAATTGTTTTCATTGCCATAATATTAAGGTTTGACACAAGAGAAGGAAATTCCTATTCCTGAAAACCAAGGAACCTGGAATAAATATCCTGAAAACCAAGGGACAAACAAAAGTAATTGTTTACAGCGGATAACTCAGAGCGGAAGGGAATGATTTGCTGAAAAAATGAATGGAGAAGCCGAAATGTTTTTACTTTTATGTAACGTGAAGCCAACTGAGTAGGTAGGCAAAATGTTTACAGAGTTACAGTTTTCTTTTCATCGTATGACAGAGATAACTCATTTTTTGTTCTCTTTTCCCAATATCCCTGCGTACCTGCCTAAGTTTGAATAGAGCATAATAATAGTGCTGGAAATGGTTAGAGAAAAGAAAGAGAAAAATAAATAAGAAACTCCTCATGTGGTCTTGGTTAGCATGTGACGGTTTGTTTTCTAAAGTTAGGAGAGAATGGGATTATAGAACTCCACTTTGTGTTGATTTTTTATTCCCTTGCCAGACAACACTCTAATGCAATTTATTGTGACTGTGATGATGATGATGAAGCAAGTTGAGCTGAGATTGGATTCTGGTATCTGTTCCAAGAGTTACAAAGAATCTGCTTTGCCGTACTAATTCGATTTACCACACGAAGTAGGAATCTTAAAAACATCCTTACTATTTAATCCAACGCCCATGCAGAGCGTTTACTTTTAATTATGACCTAAGAATAACTCGCATTTTATTCTTGAGGATAGTTGTGTGATACATTTCGATTGTGCAACTCATAATGCAAATTAACTAATATTAAATATAATTTTTCTAAACCTTGTCAAGTAATTTGCATTCAAGGATGAACTACTTACACTGTAATATTATCTGCTGATTAAATAACATCCTTTAATATCTTCTATTTTTTACTCTGACCCTTAATTTCTACCCATTTTCCTTTCATGGATATAAGTAACCCACAGATGTATAATATCTTAATGCATGTCAGCTTTCGGTCAATAGCTAATTATCATAATATTATAAGTATGCAATCTTTCGGGTTAAAATCTCTTTTTATTATTATCCAATCATGTATCACGAGTGCGTTTAAAGTGAAACTTGAACTTACTTTCAACAAAGCTGCGCCAACGATGGCTCCGAGAAACTGAACGATCATGTAGAGAACTCCTCGGATGATGCTCATTTTCCCCGAAACGAGAATTCCCAATGTCACTGCAGGGTTAATGTGTCCTCCACTAAATCACAATTGGAAATAAAATACATTATTTAAAATAAAAAAAGGTAAAATGACATTATATATTCTTTTTACAATGTGGAATAAAGTGTTAAGAGTAAAAGTTTAGTATTACCTTACATGTCCAATTGCCTATATTCCAGATTCGCATTTTAAAAAATCAAAGAAACATTATTAACATTATTATTAAGACTGGCTGAACAAAGGATAGTTTATATTCTGGTTTTTGGCATTTACTAACCCAACATTATTCTCTGTAAATAGATTTTCAATTCCGTTATAATAAGCTTTCGTTTTCATGCGATCAAGTAATAGGTTGGTTGACAATGTCATTATAAAGATGACAACCTTGAAATTGCATTTCATGATATACCTATGCATGTGAAAACTGTTGCTGCACCCGACATCGAGTACAAATAGACATTTATGTAGCACACCTTGAAACTCTTGTAGGTTTCAAACATCCATGTAAATAAAGCAAATTGTTCCGCATAGAATGAAACAGATTTGCAAAAATTCATAAAGGTTAACTGTAAAGTAAACCCAATTCTAATGGAACATTTAAAGTTTAATGGACTGTGTAGCATTCGTACACCTTTATCATTGTGACTGACTCTAGGTTGACTCTGAATTACATGGCGTATGAAACACATACCAAAGACACTGGTGACAACGTCTGCAAAATCTATTTTTAGTGTCTGGCTGTACTTTTCATGGGTTCAATCCGTACCACTACCACTACGGCGACAATCTAAAGAATCTTCATGAGCTGTAAGGTAATGGGAATAAATTGTGTTTAGTTTTTCTGTACATGTGCCGTCTCTTGTAATCCCACTTGCCTAATAACGCGATAGGAAGAAGTAGATTATCTCTTTATGTAAGTCTTCCTATATACACATTGCTCTCCCTACAAACAAGTGTTCTTTTATTCACAAAACATCCCAAGGGCAAAACTCACAATCAAAATAGTTTAGCCCATAATGTATCGTAAGCCCGTTAAATTGAACTTCACTCTTTCCCTAACTAGCCATTCCATATCGAAATTGAGCGTGCAGTATCTATTGAATTACCTCGACCACTTTGATGCAATTGGAACATGCATACTTGTCCTAAGAATGCAAATGCAACCAAAATATTATCTGCACACTTGCACACACAATGTTTAAATACATATTGTTTATGTAACAATAAATGCAATGCTATCAATACCTAGTAGTATTCAATATGGATTCTGATAACTTTTGCGCGTGAGGTAATCAGAGTTAATTCCGCTTGCACACAGAACTGCTCAGGTTTGTAGTTCCCATGAAATTCTTTTAAGATTCGGAATACATTTTGCTTATGGCATAAGAATTTTAAATTTAGAAATGGTTGAGTTTTTTAAGGTTGACAGGTCCGTCCAACCCAGTCCTTATAGGTGCAAATTCTGATTGCACGAAAACCACAGTATATGTAGTAAATGCTTATACGCATGATATTGCTGAACATAACATAATAAAATCTACAACAATGTGGACCAACATTGAATGTGTAACTAACGATTTTATGATGATTCAGGCAACTGAAGAGAAACATCTACTCTACGAAGAAAAAGAACACATCTACAATGCTTTCTTCAATAACAAAAATTGTGTACAAGAATACAAAACATAAACACGAGTACATACATACAATTATGTTTGTCGGCTCAGAAAAGAATTGTTGCCAGTTATATGGCTTTTTCTTTAAGCATAATAGTTCTGTACACATTGTTATCTGGAAACATGCATACCTAACTTTTACATCATAATTGTAAAATATTTTATATGTATGGTTCATCCTTTGGTACTGGGAGTAATCATGACTAAATGTTTGTTAAACACCCAATATCTGTTAGGATGTTTTACCAAACATTGCCAATAGACATTTGTATACCGTGGTTTGTATGCTATTAATTAACATCCACACCTCAGGGCTCTTTAGTTTTCATAATCGTTTTGCGTTTTCTTCTTGGACTCTCCTGCGTTTATCGTGTCTACCAGGCCACCCTCAGCTCAGAATTTATATTAGTATGTGATGCCATAGGAAAGGATAGGTACGGCCTGCGTCTGCATATTTCAGACCATGGAGTTAGTTCAGTTACACGGCAGTATTTATGTTATGGCCAAAAGTCAGAGGTCAAGAAACATTTCCAAGAAAAGGCTGATTAAACTGTAACTGGATTAACATTGACATCAAATGGCAATGTCACGTCATGTTCACAGATACACAATAAAAAAGGGTTTGCATAATTATACTCTGTAAAAGTTCCAGATGACTCACACAGTGACCTTTTATATCTACTACCTGGTAAGCGGTAAGATATCCGTTAATAAAAAATTGCCAATGAAAGTGTTAATTATAGCTGTATATTATAAATTATGAAATATGTTTTTGTTAATGTCAGGTTGATCTTGAGCTTCCGTCAGTATCAGACATCAGATCTTATTTTTTCATATTTTACACAGGAAAGCATAGTTTTTCAAACTGCAATGAAAATTTCAAAAATCTATTCCCATTGTTAATGACTAAGTTCATATAAATAGAAGAACTTCCCTTTCAACCTTCGTGTTCTAGCGAAAAGATGCAGGAACAATGAGTTAGCTCGAAGAAAAATGTTACGCAGTTCTAGCTATTGAAGAATGTCTTTTCGTGAGAATCACTTGTAGTTCAAGATATGTAATGATGTGAGAAATTGTTGAATGTCAAGTTGAGAAATATTATATACAATAACCTCTGTTAACGATATTAATCAATTCAGATGCGCCGACCTGTGCTTTCATTGAACATCTAATATCATTTTGAGACAAGTTCAGAATTAAGTTGTGTTTCTATTGTTTTAATTGGACTAATTTACGAGATCATTGTTTCGTGCATGTCAAACCAATTTATTAATGAAGATGGTAGACGTTTCCAGGCTTAGGTACTCTATTAATTTGATATTCTATGCAAATCGTAATTGCATTTTCGCACAATCCAAGGAAGTTTTCCTCCTTCCTCAATTCCCTGCAAAAATTGCAGTATTTTTTCCAGTTTAATTCGTGGAAAATGTTAATGAAGGTGAAAAAACATGTTCCTAAGGATTATTTCTAACAATATGCAACAGTAATGCATGCAATCATCTATTAATGGCATATCCTCTTTTTAAATCGGCAAAAACTTCAAGTGTAGTTATTTCTGCCTGTGGTTCTTAAATATCAGTAAATTGTAATAAGAATCATCTAGACACAAGAAATTGTTTTTCAAACAAAATGTATGTAATTATACATTTTACGTAACAGAATTGAGCCTAAAGTACCATAAATGAAGTTTGCAAATGTTGCCCAATGCGGTTTTCTTTGTCGTGGCCGTGGCCTTGGACAATTATGATATTGAATGATTTGTGTGAGTACATAATCATACCCTACCTACTTGGTTAACACATAATGTAAATATCTCTCAGATAATGCTATTTTGTTTGTATCAGCAGAAACGCAATTTTCACATTTTACACCTCACTATGTCAGTGTTTGCAGTTAAAGTTTATGCATTCACGTGCAAGTGCTTACATTAAAATGCAAATATATCTCAGGATTGCAATTTTTATTAAATATCGAAGCAAAAGACAACAAAACGTTTTCTATTGAATAGCATTCCTGAAGACCTTCATTGAAATAGGTCTCCACTCCAGTGCCAGAGGATAACATTTCCCAATAACAACGTTGTAATTTTTGGGCATCAAAAATTGTTCCAGAAGATTCTGGCTTTATAAGTCCAGCTAAGTTGTATTTTATGTTCATGTCTGTATTTATACCTAGTCCTTTGTGATTTATGTCCGTCATTATAGATTTTAGCAACATTTCCTACTGCATAATATGCGCATGTTGTCTATTTGCATACTAGTAAATTACAAACCGTGGTCGTGCTAAGATGACGTGGGTATTACGTAGGATTCCAAATATTAACACATTTTATGGAAACTAAAATAGTTTTGGGGTACGATAATTGTTGGCGAATATCTTTTTGCATCTTTGCATAATATTCCTGGATATTACTTCCAAAAACTAGTTTTTTTACATATAGCACAATGACATTATTTTGTCGTAACGTAGCAAATCTAAGATCAAGTTTGTTAATACAAAAGAAGAATGTGTCTACTACAGGAACAATTGCATCGTACTATTAAAAACACCTACCAACATGTTCTAGGGTCTGATTTCCAAGTTCAAAGACACACGCTATACAAAGACTAGAAAACAGGTTTTGTTTACATCCAAGTAGCTGATAGTATATCCAAGTGTACACCAATGCTTACTTGTGATCAATTGTACTTGACAATGAGGGTCAGATGGGATTAGTGTTATCATTTCTTGCAATTAAAGAGTCATTTCACATGGGTTTACTGTCTATGCTCCTAAAGATCGCTGGCACATAAAGTAATCGAACTTGATACTATGATGTCATGTGTGCACTACATAGACAATTATGGAGTTCAAATAGTAGCCATGAGACAGTAATGCTGACTAGAAATCAAAATATCCTTAGAGCCAAGTGCGTCGTCTGTCAGAAGGTGATACACTTTTTAGCCGGAATAAATTTATGCCAACTCAATGGCATTCCTTGAAGCGTTGCTATTGAAAATGTACTAATAGCAATAAGTTCGTTCGTCTTAGACACTTGGATCTGCTTGGTCAGCACAAAGTAGGTGTGTTTCATTTCATGCTATCATCAACTTTTCCTCCGCTAAAGATCAGAGACCATAGTCCATAAACCTGTTCTGTCTTCTTAGGATATCAAACACAAGATACGAAAACAAATTAAGGTACACACTTACAAATCTCCCTTACTTAGTTCATCTGATAATTTCTATCTTGTTACACAGAATTGCATTCACGTAAAATCCTGGCCGATAACCTGCGTCACTGGTGTGCACAAAGTTTGTAATTGGGAAAATAAATATTTAGCATTCGCTCATGATTAAGAGAGCAACAGATATCTGTTGAAAATATAAATCTCTGAAAATTGCTTGTATTCATTTCCTAGAAAGAAAACCTGCGTACGTGGCACAAGATGTAAATGAAAAGACCTTAATAATGTTGCTGATGTAGATAAATAATCATTGATGCGGTTGGAACAAAGTAGTAACTGATACTTCTAAGCTTCAAATGAACTACCCTATAATTTTATGATAAAGATAATGACAGTGTTGGACGAGCTGAATGACAAAAATCCGCCTACATGAAAACAAAGAAAATTTTCGTCCCATGTCCCATTTAATACAATTTGAACTTTTTGAAACTATCTCCAAATCAGAGAACCCCATTTCGTGCGTTGAATCTTATTTTCAATCCTATTATACTCAATGGGGTAGGCAACAGGCATGGCGTAGTATTAATGAAATGGGTAACACATCCACATCCGTCTTTACGCATACGAATAGGCACCCCAAGTACCGGCAGCTACTAACTGAACGCAGTACCTATGTAGGGCTTAATTGTAACATTTTGTATAGCTAACGTACGTTTTGAAAACAATAGGATGAGAGTGACAGTGAAGAAAAACCAGTTTTTTATGTTCTGGAATTGCACCGGAGTGATTCAACTGTTACAGAATTTTTCTTTGTTTCTAGGTTAATACAGCGTGATACCTAACGACTACCTGTGCTGTTTATAAGGACCCTATCACATGCAATGAACATAAAACGTAGGACTACTACTTTTAGTCATGTTTTTCCGTTTCTTGGTGGAGAAAAAGATTTACATATGAAATGCAAACATAAAAGAGTGCCTAAATATTAAACAGATACATCATGCATGCATCCCTTCATAGTTCGTTACTTGACTAGATTAATATAGCTTAAAGTAGGAACAACAAAGAATTGTGCTTCTTCATTCACAGTATCAAGTTCATTAGGAATGAATCCTCCAGAAACTTTTCTTGAGAAATTCTTATCTTTAATTTAACGTCTGCACTTATCTGCATTTCACTTTATATGTTTTTCTCAGTGAGTATAATACAAAGAAAATTAACTTTGATTCAACTGGTAAAAAATGTTGCATAGGAAAAAATGGAGAATTGAAAGCCTTATCCTTATTTTTATATAATAGGTTTAAACACGGATATACTATACCTACTTATAGGTATCTCAATATTATGATAGGTATTATATTGCTAACCGCATTGCACCACATTTTTAAAACTGAGGTCTGAATGATGCGCTCAAGGAGCCAAGAAACGTTTCTTTCCTGGCATTGTAAAATGCTCTGGCTGTCTGCATACTATAGAATAGTACAGCAAATAATTAATTTCCGGTTGGACAGGATTCCATCAATTAAAAGCAAAGTATAGTTGAAATGGTTAGACTATTAGAATTGGGCAATTGTTTTTGATAGTATGAGAATTGGAGTAAAAATTCCTGAGGAATTGAAAAGAATGGTTTCTGTCAATCACAAAGTATGTAGATTTTGTAAATTGTTAAAGTTTGTCTTTCTGTTCGCACCTACTTTGTTGGAGTTCATGTATGCATTTCTCATTAGTATGTATATTTATACAGGTATTATGTACATTTGGCTTCTAGCAGAGAAAAAATACGTTAAGTATATGGATTATGTACATAAAATGTAACTAATAGCAGATGTCAGTAAGAAACAAAGTTATTTAGCATTTACAAACAAGGTGAGAGATAATTAGGTAGTAGTAAATTGTTGTCTGTTCCATAGTCTCATTCCTGAAGCATGTGAAAAATGAGTTAGAGCAGAACAGGGAACTTGTCCAGAGAAATTAATGTGCAGGCGTCAACTGCCTGACAGTTAGTAGTCTCAGTAGGTCTTAATTTTTGGTTTTGAACACCAAGATTGATTGGTAGTGCGTCTGCTACACAAAAACTAGTATATCTATGGAATCAGACGTTCGTTGAGTTGACTTGTGAATAGATCGCGGCTTTTGTAGGTTGATTTGAATAGCAAATGGTTAACTGAGTCAAATGATATGTTATGTTGGACTATTATGCGGTCCGTGTATTGTATGACTTATTTAACATTAAGACGCTCGTAAAGAATTAAAATGACAAGAGAGCTGATGTACAAATTGCCATCTTTCTCATTTAACTCGACGTTTACATGTGTTACATTCTTATCCTTCGTGAATTACAAACCATACAAGTGTAAAGTCAACTCAGCAAGTGTAGATAAAAGATATGTATCTATGGTTCTTAGGACTAGTTTCAATTGAAGTTCTACAAATCTTTCATTTATTTAATGGTGTGTCTGCAGATTTTCGGCAGGAAAAATGAGGGTGTGAAACCTGAGTAAAATAGTTTCCAATGCCTATAAATGTACAATGAGATTTAAGTAAAATATGGCACTAGGATGACATTTCTAATTGCTATAAGAAATCTGTACATATTTGGCATGGATGTGCAAGTAGGGAACTGTAGAATTGATATTTATTCGTCTGTCTATGGACTTTTTACGTGAAGGATATTGTGCGAGGACTCATTGTTAAGTTGCGGTTCTCTATCATATTAATATTTATGTATAGAGTCCTTACAATAGAAAGTTTCTAGAACATTATCTGTTCAAATTCACAAGTGTTTTTGTGTGTTAGACTAATAGTGTAAAATTGAGCCTTATATCTGTGTGAATTGTACATACATAAATATTATTTGATCAGCTTAATAGGTAACTTGAAAACATTAATCATGTCATGCGATGCCACTGTACATTACGTTCGCTACAGTGTACATAGACACAAAAACACGAGTCTGTTGTAGCTAACTTTAAAATCTATTGTACAAATAAAATAATTGATGACATGGCTTCTGCTAAACAGTCTATAGTACACACTAATTTAGTAACTGATGAATATAATGTCCCACTTATATGCTTAATGCATCTACATAAGAATATTATTCATGTCTGTCTTCTCCTAATCCGAAAGTAACTAAATAACAGCCCCTACAATATTCCACATTGTATCATTGATGCAGAATATCCTTGTGAATTTGATTAGAGCTACTTATTTTTTACCATTCAATGCATTCAACATGCACAAACACAATTACTAACTACGTTCCCTAATTATATTACATACAAATTATGGGTACTAGTAACCTTAATCAGTATTCCCTCTTCTAAAATATGCATGGCATTGCATGTTAAAAAATCTATGCAATGAAACTACAACTAATGACACTAATGAGCCATTCAAAACCATCTAATCATAAGACACCTAAAAAAATCAAGAAACATACGTAATATTTAGTCACATTTCTAACATTAATTACTGCCACTGGAATTGAGAACCTTATTTTGCTCGGATCCAATGAACTAAATCAGCCTTTTGCATTTATCAAGAGTGCTTGTTGTGAAATAAAATGTTTCCCATGCGTGACCAATAACACAAAAGTCAATAAGTCAATGTATCTAGGTCTCTCCAACCAAAAACTGAAAAGACGCATGTTTCATTTGACATGTATTTTGTCCATGTAAATTATTATTCGATGCCTCTATCCAAAATCCTACCAATATATATTTGTCATACAAAAGGCACAACTAACCATATAGTCGAAAGTATATAGTACATTACGCAATTCGTGGTTACTCTACGACCATTGAAAACGTCATATATCATATCATTGACCGGTGACTAAAAGATTGAGATGTGGTTTAGGCTACGCTCGTGTGGTAGGTACGTATATCAATTTCTATTTGTGGACGCCATATTTCTACCATTTTTTCAATTTTAGATAGTAGCATCCGTTCTATAGAAAAATGTAGCAACCTGAACCATATTTCTATTACAACAATACTGGATTGTCCTGGAGAAAAATTACTGGAACAGCAGGAAGGAAATAAAGAAATTATGTCTATGTCTAGTGATAAACTATTGCAAATGTCCACAGTTTTTGCAGAAGATATTCTACGCTAGTTATGTGCGAATAACTATCAAGTGTAATAACCCTTTGAACATAAAGAAAACTTACGTTCTTCAATATCTATGCTTTTCATTTAGATGTATGTTTTTGACAGAAAAGTGTAGCAGGTCATATTTACTGATATGGCACTAACTACAAGTTGTGTGCGTATCATCCAACCTTTTATGGTCACTTTTATTTGACTAACTAAACCGCAAACTCTGAAGAAGTACATCTGCAGAATTTGCATATTTTATATGATGTAAAATAGTAATATCTTTAGCTAGACCCAAAAGCATGGAAGCTAAGAGATAAAGTCTACCGCATAAATGAAGATTGCACGAAGGATGCTTTGCTATGTATGGTATCAGTATCTGTCTAGTAGTTGTTGATTGCAACTTTGATGAAATCCCTAGCAAACAGAAAAGCAACTATGTCCCAAGGTTTACAAAGTCCTCTGATTTTATCAGAAGAAACTCTGCAAGTTTCGTTTTGTTTTTTGCTCTTGTTTTTAAATATAATTACTACGTAGATGCACTAATGTCTACTGTAATGTAATAATTGAACTCCCCAACATTTCATCAAATGCACAATGGTATGTATTGTGAAAAATGACGGCTTTGCTATCTCTAAACGTGTGTATTTAATTTGAGCGAATGTTCAAAAGTCGTAATGAATAAAGATATGAAGTTTACAGATGCATAAAAATAATCTTCGGGTCTCTTTATAAAAATGCAAGTGTTTTTGCAGGTTGTACTGAAATAAATCTTTTTAGGGAGCTTGCCATAATGAGAAACAGGAAACACCCCTGATAGTAAATTGCTTATAATATTGATAAAACAGAGAATAAATGTGGATGAATAAGTACCTTAAGCCAGAAGAGGGATCATGTAAAAAAAACTGACCTGTGCAACCGATGCAACCTAGTTCACAAGAAAAAATTAAATTTAGTTGCTTTTGTGTTGAAAATTCATTTTAGTCAGATAATTATGTAAAATGAGAAAACTTACGATTAATCCAAATGTCAATGAGACATGAGTGATAAAGGAGCTAGGTAGATGCGGATTGCCTGAACTTTTATCCAGTCCCAAAGCTCCAGCATTAGCAGCTCCGCATCCGAAAAAGACGAGAAGCAACGTACCGATAAATTCAGCTATAAGGGCCTTTCCTAAAGTTACTCGTTGTTCCTTCACTTCGTTGAACCCGATGACATCGTCAATTACTTTAGGCATTTTGAAGAGATTTAATATTGAAAACCGGAACTAGTAAATTTCACTTGTTCACCACTACAGGCTGGAAGATTTGGTTAATTGAGACAAACTGCTATTAATATCTAGTCAACGATGATGTGTTACTAGCTAAATAGCAATAATTGTGACTGATAGAGAAAATGGTAAATGAGTGGGTTAGTTAAAGATGAGAGACAGAGATGTGGACTGGACTAAGTTGTCAAGCTAATTAAATGGATCAGAGTGAGGAGCGGATGCTGTTATAATCTTTGAGACCTGCCTGGTTGCTTGCGTACTAGACAGACTTATGTTGAGGGCAGATATCTGTTATGTTATTATACTCTGTACACTTGGTACGTAGGTTACTCTGCAAGTACAGGGCAGGCTGGATCCTCTTTTACTTGGCAATAGTCACTGCGATTTGCAGTATTAAGCTTTTATTCACTTAGATATAAATTCTGTGCAGAGGAATCAGCAACAGTAGAAATGCAATGAACACAACATGTTACGATGCGACTGTACACAATGTTTATAGGGATACTATGTTATGAGTTTCAGCCACACGGCACAACGCAATTGTTAAGGAGCATACAGATACATACATGTGAGTGAAGCATATTCCTACTTAGCACACAGTACTATTGTCTCTTTTGCCTTTGCCGTGAGTTGGGAAAATAAAAGTACAAGTACAGAGCCTTTACTATCAACAATGGCATAAAGAATTGCGCTGTGCACTATCTGTGCTCTGAACTCAAGTAACGCAGAGCTGTGCGAAGTAAAAATTTCTGTTCAAGGGGGAAGGATTTTCTAGAACTCAATGCGTCAGTCTAGTCCACTCACAACTTCTTCTACTCCTCTAGCTGTTATACAACCGTTTCCTCTTCGTCTAGTCAAAACAACTTTGCCAATTATTACTCATTTTAGCTAGAAATGTGCGTATCACAATTTAGAATGAAAACCTTACAGTGTTTACCACCCTAAATCTTGGACATTCCAAAATAAATACGTCTGCGGAAAAAACGAATTTATTATTCCAAAATTATCTCATTTTTTCAAAACTGTCCTTCTAAGTAGCATTTAAGGGTTTTCCCTATTTCAATCTATATAGTTACACAACAGTCTATAGGAGTTTATAGAATATAATAGGATGTGCAAACAATTTCTGGGGTGTATCATTTATTCTACATTTTAACGTGTCAATGTCTATATGAGACATGAGTAAATGCCAAATTCAAATGGAAGGACGAACATGTAAATTTGTGTCGGATCGGTAACTGCACGCAAAGGAGAACGGGACAGCAATGCCAAATGATGTCTTATTGTCTTTGCTTTGACTTGGCTTTTATTTACGCCTAATGTTATCTGTTAAATAGGTAAGCAAAACAGTTGTGTACTCGCACTTACAAAGTCACTTTCAATCCAACATCAACAGAGAGAACCTTTAATAAACCCGACATACTAAGAAGATAGCTCATGACGATTAAACTATCGCAGAATTCGCAGATGTGCCAGATACTTTCTAAGATAACTAAAGCCACACAGCTTACATTTATTCCCTTCCATCCAACTATTTAATATGCTTCGTAATATTCATTTCAATTCTCAGAAAATAAAACCTCGAGTACATGTACCGAATTATTTCTACAGGGTCAGCCGCAAATCAACAATAACATTTCGTTAGCAAAAAAGTGAATCCCAAATGAAATATTTACATAGCACACTTTGTTTTTCTAATGTGACAAAAATTTAAAGCATAATGAAACAATGCAGATCAAAAATTCCAAAAATGTCCAAGAGTTCAAGTTTCCTCGAAATTATAGGAATATATACGAAACTCGAAGAAAATGCACAAATTTCAGGACTGACAGATTAACGAATGATGTTAAGAATTCATATTAAAATTGCATATCATGCACCTGTTTTCATTTAGTTTGTGTTTCCAAAAGATGCTACCTATATGTAGGGCTCAACTAGTGCCAGAGCCGCAGTGGTGCACTGAGAGTGCTATAAAAATAAATTCTTTTATTTTATTCCTGTATAGTTTGTAGATATATGTATAGCAGAATAGGCTAAGCATTATGACTGAGCTTATCTGTAATCTTTTATAATAGGATATCACTAGCCATAAGCATAAGACGCTGTGTAGCACTGTGTATACTGAGAATGTAATGCATAACATTAGATTCAGATCGGATGCTACGTAGGGATATGTATATAGAATGATGACTTGTTCAATAAAGATAATAGGATATAACCCTTGGCCAAATCCCCCAAATGCAACCATTGTGGATGACTTGCTCTTAGGCTACCTTGTCTCCAGTGCAAGATTCTTCCTTCCTTCCCTCCTCCGTACTCCGTCCCATTGCATTACTCTGCATCATACTATATAGCTCGCTCTTTTCAAAGTTCTCTAGCTCCGAGCATTCCTTAGAGCCACTTTACTCTCTGCCTGACATGACATGGCCAAACTATAGGAAACTTCATTATTTCCATACAACAACGTGACGATAAAAAACCTGCATCGCTTTTTTGGCTTGCGTTTTCATTCTCCTCTTTTCTTCTCGGCTCTGTAAAATAAAAAATATCTTAAGGAATGAGTTTATGTGACCGACTGATAAATAATGTATGCTCTTGCTCTATCTACGCTCTTTTTCTCTTCCGAGTTGACTAAACTTCACTCCGTATTATCAAACATGAGTTCGCAAGATACAGAGGGGCGTCAGCCGCTCTTCTTTCTTACTCCCATCAACTTTTTTAGGAAAACCGAATTGAAAATTCCATTTGATTTCCTATTAAGGAAGGTCTGCTCTAAACAAATGGACTCATTAGTCTGCTTGCTCCAACCGTTAAATGAACCTGGAACTATGCGACTACTTCCCTGTACTATTTGGTGTTGAGTAATGAACTCATAATTACACATAAACAATCTTAAGTACCAAGGTAGTTGATTCCCTATTGAGTTGGCTTAAATGATAAATATTTCGGTTTTATGCCATTGTATCGGAGCGGTGACCGATTTCTCAATGCTTTACATGATTCATATTGTGCTAATTTATTGAATCCTACTAATGAAGACGAATGCTGGCAGAAACTCGAATATGAATCATGTAAAACGTCATACATTTGGGCTACCATCTTCTTCCGGTAATTAGACTCTATCTAATCACGTCAATAAGTAAACAAACGTGATTCAGCTGCATTACCATTTGATTCTTTTAAGTTTTGTGACCAACAAAGTCAAAGACATTGGTTTATTAAGCTACATTTTCTCAATTTAAGTGTGACTCCATTATGTATATAAGGAGTAAATAAATCAATTATAGCTCAGAAATTAATATTAGGTACTAAGTTGGAATTTATCCTGAGTTTTCAAGAAAAAAATATTTTTCACGTTATTTCGCTGTTATATTCATTTTACAGCTATTCTCAGTGTACCCTCGTATCATGTATGACTTCAATTACATTACAGTGTTAATATTGCTATCTCCACTTTATTAAAAAATGTCTACTCTGCTAAGTAGTATTACTCATTACACATGGTAAGAGTTTATCCAAACCAATTGAAGATTGATATATAAATGTTGCAATAAGCATTATGTCATCAAATATGTAAGTCATTTCGATGCGATGATTAATCATTACGATTCGAAATAAATAAGTCCATATAACGAATCAAGTTGATAAGTCAAATAGCACTGTACGTAAAAGCCTCTAAGAAATCATCAAGTGTAAAATGAAACATGTATTGTTATATTATAATGTTACATCAGCATTTCCAGTCAGTGTACTAGAGAACATTCAAATTGTGGTATACATGAACTATAATTGAATATACATATTGCCAGTATGTTTTGATACATATTTTCTTAGAATTTGGCCGTGACCAATTAATTTTTTTGATATCCAGAACCATTTCCTACAAACAGAGAGTGGAAACCACGCGTATACTAGTTTTCACTGGTTCTGGCTCCATTGCACCAATAACAAAAACTAACTGCGGATCGACGGAATTCGCAGTATAGTAAATATAGATAAAATTATGTTGTTCATTAAGTATGTTACAAAGTTACAATTCGCAATGCACAGCAGAATTAAAATGCGTATAAGTGTTGACTGACTAAGTATAAATGGTGCCCTGACGGCCTGGGAGTGGTTTATTAGAGTAATTCTTCGAATTTGTAAAAGATTGAGAAAAGGGTACCTAACAATCGTCAAATTAGAAATGATAATTAGTAATTACCTAGAGACAGACAGTCTAAGGTAACTACTAATGGCCTACCTGCTGCATCTGATGGTCTAACATAGGTCAGTCAGAAAGGATGGTATAAAATTAATAATAATTATAATTTTCTCATTTAGTGTAGTGTAGGCTAATCTTAAATAAACGAGGGTGGGTTAAGTTTTAAAATGCAATAATATTATGTGTAATGATTACCTAAGTACCACAATAGGGATACCTGTTTACCTTGTGGTTTCTTCGATTGTATTTTACCATAAAATATTCATATTCATGACACTTTAAATTACAAAAATGTCTGAATGCTCTTAAAACTTGTTTACTGTGACGCAAATAAACAAGTACTTTGCATAATGGCAAATATTTGTTTGTTTACCAGATAGGTAAGTGTTAAAAAGATGCTAAACTGAATGTTTATTTAAAGAAATCTATAGACATTTTAGGATGCTGATACAGCAATACTGTACCAATATATTTAAGATGATTTAGTCGTGTACTTAGACAGTCAAAAAGTTTGTCTGGATAGGAATATACTTATTTTAAATAGCTAATGCAAAACTACGTCGTTATGTTTTAAATATGTCATAACCACACAGAGCCATTATTACTGTTTAGCGAGGTAATCTTCGAACACTTGGTAGTTGGTAGAATCGTTAGCAGTTATTTACTTACCTAAATTAGGCTAAATGGCTCTAAGGAGTAAAATGCTTAAGATCACGACAAGGACTTTCAAATCTTCTTTGGGTATACCTATTTTAACTTCCTGACGTCAACTTAGGAAAATTCCTTTCCACTGTCCAATATGCTCCAGTAGTATGGAGATGAAGATGAACTAATGTCTATTTAGGAAATCATTAGTGTCGAATTGACTTTCATCAAATTCAAAGCTGAATTATTTCTTTTTTCTAATTTAATTTGTTTGTTTTCGTCTGCATTTCTAATGGACTCAATTGTCATTCAATTGCGCTTCTCTATTTAGCAATCATTACAAGCTTTCAACTTCCAATAGCTAGAGAAAAGAAACACAAAAAGAAAATAACTCGTTCGTATCATTTCATCAACCAATGCGATGCAAACCAAAAAAGTAAACAGATGAAAACCTCTTTTTCATAACGACTGAAATCTAAGAGAGAATCTCTGGAAACAAATCGTGTAACTTTTTGTATCTGTTTTCTATGTGGATTCCAGTACACAAGCTTCTCTTCCCTGTTTAGCTAGTTTTGTATAAACCAAAGAAACTAATTTACTAAATACCGATGCTCAACTGGTAGTGCAGTTGTATTATTGTTTCAAATCCTGTTACAAGTTGATTTAATGTGTACTTCACACATCTGCAAGTCAATGATGAACTACAGTAAATGTAGCTCTGCAGATTTGATAGGTACTTCCAACTCAATCCCTCAAATGTAGTTTGGCATATCGGCAAACGAGTTTTCATTTGGGAAAAACACCTTAACTTCAAATGGGAACGGCAACGGTAAGACAAGGAAAATTAAAAGCCAGTTGCATAGTGTTTAATTTAAATTGCATGTTGATGTAGGTAAAGAGATTGTTTTTCTCACATCGTCCACACTCACCCCAAACAATATCTATCTGCAGATAATTATACCTTTTCATACATTGCAATATATGTCAAGTCTAATTCATCGTCGATGTGCTTATTGTTTATGGTGTTTCAAGTCCTACGACCACAGAGAATGAATTGTGCTACAAAATAAGAGCAATGCAAAAAGGATAGAAACAATAACGATTAAATCTCATTTACTTTTGCTTGAATGGTTATGTGCAAATTAATGGGAGTAGTGGTCTGCCTAATGCTTGCGTGGGAGTAGGAACTACGTCAGCTACCAAGTATAGAACCTACAGAAGAACAACTATCTCAGGCCACTATCTTACATTTTTGTCACAGCACTAGTCCACCCGTACATATTACCAACTTGAGAATGGATATATCATCAGCAGCATGCGGAATATAGTTTTAGTATTATAAATGCTGGAAAATGCAATTTAATGAAATACCTACCCAGACCCCGACCCATCTTAAAATCTTAGTTTGTTCAAGAACTAAAACTGATATTAACCTAATGTAAAAAGAAGAGATTTTAAGTTTCTAAGTTTTATGAAATCTACCAATCTATGTCTTTCGCTTAAGATTTATTTGATTTACGTAGGAAATGGAATGTGACATCTAATTAAAATAACTAAATCAAATGAAGTATATTTCTAAACTATCGCTATTATATTATGTAAATTATATAAACTGTTATATTGACTTCATTCAGTAGAATTCGGTGTTTATTCAAGAAGAAATAGATTCGTTCACATTCTGTTGATGACTGGGTATCATTTATTTCAGATCTAAGCGTGTGCAATTCATAAGCAACCAAGCAGATACCACAGACAGATCCTTATCAAACGAAATAAAACTAATAGTATTGAACAAAAACATCCAAATACTCTCACATAAAATTTAATCACACAAAATGATGCATGAATGTACACATTTCAGGACTACGCATTATATTTGCCATGCTCTTGATTCTTCTTCAAATTCTTGCATTCAAGTACAGTCAAGTACGTGATGAAAAAGTGAGACGAGTTTCTCTGTTGAACGTTTTCGACTTCGTTTACGTGCAGGTGGTCCAAGTCAAAAGGTATATCATATAAGTAGGTACATTTAACTATTCGTAGCAAACTATAGATAACTACGCAAAATGCATCCAACGTATACGTGGGTACAAGTAGAGGTATTGTGTGGTCTATTGATAACAAAAGATAACTCTAAATAATTTTTTATAGTCATCAACATTAGTTTAATCTTAATCTTTAATGACGATCTTGACTATAGCTGTCTGTACTTAAATAATACTGTAATAATAATTGTTCAATAGATATGGGAACCTAGATACATTGTTATATTGCATTGTATACTACATAGTAGTGTAAAATAAGTATTCTTACATTATTTTCTCAGATATGCTGCTATAAGTACAAGAATGATCTAGTGTAAACGAGATGACATAATATATGGGAAGTTAATTGGACTTAGATCTCATAGATCGTACGTAATATGATTTTTTTCTGTAGCATTACATGCATGCTTACACGAAGCACTTACAAGGATAGGTACTTCAAAATGCGTTACCACATTTGATCTGCTGAACTAATCAAGACAATTGGGTGTTACATGACAATGACAATAGGTATTACAATAAAAGCACACCACAGATTCGAATTCATGCTTCACACCTACTGTGTCGAGTATTATTGAAATGTAAAGAACTTTGAGAAAGCAGCGCCTTGTAGAATGTTACCCTTTATAAATGTGTGTAGGAATTTAGGAGTCAAAAAACTCGCCTACGCGTAAATACAAATTATTATGCGTACATTTTACGTTAGCTGTGTTACCAGCTAAGACTTGGCTAGTCAAGTCAACCCAATACAGATTTGGTACTGTGATAAAAAAGATGAAGAGTCTTACATCACAACTCAGCAAATTATTGCTTGTAGTACATTGTAATCTTTTATATCATCTTGCTATGCGGTTATATCGAATCATAGCTTATTCCCTGATATTGGCTGCCAAATTTTTAACCGATTCGCCCAAAGTCAATAGGACAGATGGAGATACTAAATTTTATTCCTAAGTGGATTAATTGAAACATATTTATGATTTTGGATATCTCTATCCAATGGAATTAAGTAAGCCTCACAGAGAGCATTCATCGCTAGCATGCCAATAAACAAGTGCTTTTACATTTTGCATTTTTAAATCCCAACATAACATGACTGACTGAGACTGAACTGCAAAATCGAATATTATAATAACCATTCTACCCTTAGAGAGGCTTTAAAAACATTTTTCACGATTCCAATTCTTTTTAGCCCTGAGGACCAAGAAATATACATACTTATAGTGCGCATTCATCTATATATCATCGCATAAATATCTTAAGACGTACCTTATGCTAAAATTGCAGAAAAAGGAATGCAGAAGAAATTCATTACCTGAAAATAAATTTAGTACTTTGTACTATGCCTAAAATATAGCTTTCATGAAGACACGACATTGTTTAAATTGATTATAATGAATTGACAATTGATTAAAATAATACTGATTGTGAGTTTTTGATATTCAATATTTCATTTTTTACGTATTCAGCTTGCCATTTTTTAAGCCTTACTAAAATCAATGCTACATTCATAACATTCGATTCGTTACTTACATCTCTTACATCATTATAATGTGCAATACAGTTCGACCCTTTAGTTTACTACAATATTAAACTTCGGATTTAATGGTTGCGACTATGTCGTTTCTCAGCACTTTCTGCCAACTGGGCTTCGGGATTTGTTTCCTTAAAACTCACATGGTAGATGAATCCAGCACAAAATCCTCCCAACATGGGGCCTATATCACAAAAACATAGTAGTAGGGGCAGTATCGCAATTCATCTATAGTTGTGGCAATATTGATAAAATAATTTTCATTTGTTTTTAAGCAAATGGCAATGGATTACAGTATTTTACCTGCCCAATAAATCTGTAAAATGAAAAAAGAAACAATTAGTAAAATTAAGGTAATAGCGATAGCATAAAGAGTCTTCTGATGGAAATAGATATTTTCCTATGGAACTAATTCTATTTGGAAGTTGCGCTAAGGGATTAAGGTCACTATCACAAATTTAGGTTGCGTGCCTTGCTGTCCACTTAATTTAGGGAATCCATTAGATATCCCATAGAGTTAATGCTTTTAGGTTTGTAATGTATCACACGGGAGTTATAAATCTTTAACCTTGCAGATAAGTGTTGGTGTACGTCTTGTTTGCAAAACTCATAAAAGTGGTAATAAAACCGATAAGACTTTGAAGGATAGTGCTATTCGGGTAGAAACGGAGCTAAAGCAATTCTACAAAGTATCAGATGCTTTTGCAGAAGTCCTATCTCTTAACCCTTTTATTAATATAGAATGTATCATATCAGTGGTACACCATGCACATAGACATAGTACATATCAGAGAATACTGCAAAAATTAAAAGATTACATTGTAAGCTACATATGAAATATCATGTTACATGGTCCATTCTAGTATGCAATAATCTTATTACCATTCGTCATACTATTAATCAGGATTATGGGTGCATCAGTGCAGACTATTATCAGTACTTAGTAGACTGTTGTCTATACTCGGAAGAAAAAGTGATAAAGTGAAAAACCACACATTTTCAACTGTGAATAAATGCACTTTGATTTATCTAAATGTTGCTTTGACTTCTGATATACATTTCTTTTCCAAGTACTTGGTTGATAACAGAGTCGCCCTAACAGAAATCCTAGTCAATACTATCTTTGAACGAGATGAAATTCGCGACTGATTTTTGGGATACGTCCGTTCACTACTTGGTACATATGATTTGTATACCAGATACCATTAATATAAATTAGATCCAACTCTCCTTGCGTGCCTAATCAAAGTATTTGCTTATTTGTTAGCTGTGTTTTGAATTGACTGTATATCTTTGATTTGCAGAGAAATGCGTGAATTATAGCTTTAGCTGTGATCGTCTCGTTTCGTGATCTCCTGACATTTGGTGAATTGCTTCTCATGATTTATAGAGTTAATAACTATAATGTATGCTAAAGTGTGCCATTATGTCTCTAACCTTACACATAGATACATACTATACAACAACGTAGGAGTATACACTTTCTAGGAAATTTAGGGATATTACCAAGATCTCCATCGCTAAAAGTCATGCACTTACATAGTGGTTCGTCCATATTTTACTGAGTACTGCGGGTCCAAGAGTACGAGCAGGATTCATACTAGAGCCAGTGTACGGAATCTATAATTAAAATTGACAAGTCAGAATTACTGCAGGGCCACTGTCATACTCATGTCATCAGACTCATATATTTAATACATTCTAACTGTAATTACTACAATAAGTCATAAAACTCGGCAATTTCCTACAGATTGAGGCATGATTGGTAGTGAATTTATTTCAAATCTGCGTGTCATGCTGTCACTCACACAATTAGCATCACTCTCCACCAGTACAGAGTAAAGATAAAGCAACACTTCAAAGATAAGATCTACTATATGTTTATGTAGTTACTGATGTTATAGCATTGAAGTATTGGAGAAATATAAAAACATTGTCTATGACTACATCCGAAGAGATTATCTCGGACTCCCAAGAGTTTCGTTTCTAGACAAGAGCATAGACAGTGAAGAATTTTGTCTTTTATGAATACTATACCATAATATGTAAATGCTTAGATAAATAATATCGTATGAATATTACATATAAGTTAGATAAGGGGACTATATTGTACGTAGACAAATACTGTAGATACATTGTCTCATTGTGTGCTATGTGATGATATAATTCTTAAACTTACAGCCATTAAATGCGACACCGTGATGGACAGTCCAATAGCAAGAGGAGCACACTAAGAATCAGAAATAACAATGGTAAATTCGACATAATAATGAAAAGACAATGATAGTTGGCATTTTCACATTGTCAGTGCTTATTGTTAGCAACAACGAAAGTTGTAAAAGAGCAACATAATTTTTGTGTTCAGAAGTAATGACAGAATCCATAAAATTCTATAGCATGCGATAAAAAGAATAATAAAAATCTTACTCCTTTGATATCTTTTCGGAGATCATCACACACTCCGCAAACTGTCAATACCAGTAAAAAGGTGATGAGAGCCTCCAAAAATAGACCTTGAATTGGTTCTAACTTTGGGTTCAGCAATGTCATTCCAAGATTTCCTTGAATTTCGTCAGGTGTTACAGCCTGTACATTATTCATGACACAAATAAAGCACTCATTTAATTGTGACAAATATTAAGTGGGCAGTACTACATGAACAAGCAATTATAATTTATTTTTCAAATGCGGAAGGTTAAAGTGCATTCGCTTTCTGTTGACACGTTGACAGGAATACCCCTCTAAATATGCGAAGACAATTGATCTTTAGT